>JAKCOZ010000951.1:0-39230 GCA_022605955.1 Rallus limicola
AGCACCGTAGGAGGTTCCAGGCATGTTCCCTCTTTCCAGGCAAAGGAAAAGGCTGAGAGCCAAAGGGACTGGGTCTGCTCGTGTGTCCTGTTAGGGAGGTTTCAGACAAGCTATGCCTTTCAGGCCTAGCTTCTTTACTTTGGGAGTTATTGCTCGGACGTTTAGCATGTTTTTGAACTGCAGTCTGCTAGGGCCGAGAAAAGCACCGTAGGAGGTTCCAGGCATGTTCCCTCTTTCAGGCAAAGGAAAAGGCTGAGAGCCAAAGTGACAGGGTCTGCTCGTGTGTCCTGTTAGGAGGTTTCAGACAAGCTATGCCTTTCAGGCCTAGCTTCTTTACTTTGGGAGTTATTGCTGGACGTTTAGCATGTTTTGAACTGCAGTCTGCTAGGGCCGAGAAAAGCACCGTAGGAGGTTCCAGGCATGTTCCCTCTTTCCAGGCAAAGGAAAAGGCTGAGAGCCAAAGTGACAGGGTCTGCTCGTGTGTCCTGTTAGGAGGTTTCAGACCAAGCTATGCCTTTCAGGCCTAGCTTCTTTACTTTGGGAGTTATTGCTGGACGTTTAGCATGTTTTGAACTGCAGTCTGCTAGGGCCGAGAAAAGCACCGTAGGAGGTTCCAGGCATGTTCCCTCTTTCCAGGCAAAGGAAAAGGCTGAGAGCCAAAGTGACAGGGTCTGCTCGTGTGTCCTGTTAGGAGGTTTCAGACAAGCTATGCCTTTCAGGCCTAGCTTCTTTACTTTGGGAGTTATTGCTGACGTTTAGCATGTTTTGAACTGCAGTCTGCTAGGGCCGAGAAAAGCACCGTAGGAGGTTCCAGGCATGTTCCCTCTTTCCAGGCAAAGGAAAAGGCTGAGAGCCAAAGTGACAGGGTCTGCTCGTGTGTCCTGTTAGGAGGTTTCAGACAAGCTATGCCTTTCAGGCCTAGCTTTCTTTACTTTGGGAGTTATTGCTGGACGTTTAGCATGTTTTGAACTGCAGTCTGCTAGGGCTGAGAAAAGCACCGTAGGAGGTCAGGCATGTTCCCTCTTTCCAGGCAAAGGAAAAGGCTGAGAGCCAAAGTGACAGGGTCTGCTCGTGTGTCCTGTTAGGAGGTTTCAGACAAGCTATGCCTTTCAGGCCTAGCTTCTTTACTTTGGGAGTTATTGCTGGTCATTTAGCATGTTGTGACCTGCAGTCTGCTAGGGCCGAGAAAAGCACCGTAGGAGGTTCCAGGCATGTTCCCTCTTTCCAGGCAAAGGAAAAGGCTGAGAGCCAAAGTGACAGGGTCTGCTCGTGTGTCCTGTTAGGGGTTTTCAGACAAGCTATGCCTTTCAGGCCTAGCTTCTTTACTTTGGGAGTTATTGCTGGACGTTTAGCATGTTGTGACCTGCAGTCTGCTAGGGCCGAGAAAAGCACGTAGGAGGTTCCAGGCATGTTCCCTCTTTCCAGGCAAAGGAAAAGGCTGAGAGCCAAAGTGACAGGGTCTGCTCATGTGTCCTGTTAAGAGGTTTCAGACAAGCTATGCCTTTCAGGCCTAGCTTCTTTACTTTGGGAGTTATTGCTGGACGGTTTAGCATGTTTTGAACTGCAGTCTGCTAGGGCCGAGAAAAGCACCGTAGGAGGTTCCAGGCATGTTCCCTCTTTCCAGGCAAAGGAAAAGGCTGAGAGCCAAAGTGACAGGGTCTGCTCGTGTGTCCTGTTAGGAGGTTTCAGACATAGCTATGCCTTTCAGGCCTCGCTTCTTTACTTTGGGAGTTATTGCTGGACGTTTAGCATGTTTTGAACTGCAGTCTGCTAGGGCCGAGAAAAGCACCGTAGGAGGTTCCAGGCATGTTCCCTCTTTCCAGGCAAAGGAAAAGGCTGAGAGCCAAAGTGACAAGGGTCTGCTCGTGTGTCCTGTTAGGAGGTTTCAGACAAGCTATGCCTTTCAGGCCTCGCTTCTTTACTTTGGGAGTTATTGCTGGACGTTTAGCATGTTTTGAACTGCAGTCTGCTAGGGCCGAGAAAAGCACCGTAGGAGGTTCCAGGCATGTTCCCTCTTTCCAGGCAAAGGAAAAGGCTGAGAGCCAAAGTGACAGGGTCTGCTCGTGTGTCCTGTTAGGAGGTTTCAGACAAGCTATGCCTTCAGGCCTAGCTTCTTTACTTTGGGAGTTATTGCTGGACGTTTAGCATGTTTTGAACTGCAGTCTGCTAGGGCCGAGAAAAGCACCGTAGGAGGTTCCAGCATGTTCCCTCTTTCCAGGCAAAGGAAAAGGCTGAGAGCCAAAGTGACAGGGTCTGCTCGTGTGTCCTGTTAGGAGGTTTCAGACAAGCTATGCCTTTCAGGCCTAGCTTCTTTACTTTGGGAGTTATTGCTGGACGTTTAGCATGTTTGAACTGCAGTCTGCTAGGGCCGAGAAAAGCACCGTAGGAGGTTCCAGGCATGTTCCCTCTTTCCAGGCAAAGGAAAAGGCTGAGAGCCAAAGTGACAGGGTCTGCTCGTGTGTCCTGTTAGGAGGTTTCAGCAAGCTATGCCTTTCAGGCCTAGCTTCTTTACTTTGGGAGTTATTGCTGGACGTTTAGCATGTTTTGAACTGCAGTCTGCTAGGGCCGAGAAAAGCACCGTAGAGGTTCCAGGCATGTTCCCTCTTTCCAGGCAAAGGAAAAGGCTGAGAGCCAAAGTGACAGGGTCTGCTCGTGTGTCCTGTTAGGAGGTTTCAGACAAGCTATGCCTTTCAGGCCTAGCTTCTTTACTTTGGGAGTTATTGCTGGATGTTTAGCTGTTTTGAACTGCAGTCTGCTAGGGCCGAGAAAAGCACCGTAGGAGGTTCCAGGCATGTTCCCTCTTTCCAGGCAAAGAAAAGGCTGAGAGCCAAAGTGACAGGGTCTGCTCGTGTGTCCTGTCAGGAGGTTTCAGACAAGCTATGCCTTTCAGGCCTAGCTTCTTTACTTTGGGAGTTATTGCTGGACCTTTAGCATGTTTTGAACTGCAGTCTGCTAGGGCCGAGAAAAGCACCGTAGGAGGTTCCAGGCATGTTCCCTCTTTCCAGGCAAAGGAAAAGGCTGAGAGCCAAAGTGACAGGGTCTGCTCGTGTGTCCTGTTAGGAGGTTTCAGACAAGCTATGCCTTTCAGGCCTAGCTTCTTTACTTTGGGAGTTATTGCTGGACGTTTAGCATGTTTTGAACTGCAGTCTGCTAGGGCCGAGAAAAGCACCGTAGGAGGTTCCAGGCATGTTCCCTCTTTCCAGGCAAAGGAAAAGGCTGAGAGCCAAAGTGACAGGGTCTGCTCGTGTGTCCTGTTAGGAGGTTTCAGACAAGCTATGCCTTTCAGGCCTAGCTTCTTTACTTTGGGAGTTATTGCTGGACGTTTAGCATGTTTTGAACTGCAGTCTGCTAGGGCCGAGAAAAGCACCGTAGGAGGTTCCAGGCATGTTCCCTCTTTCCAGGCAAAGGAAAAGGCTGAGAGCCAAAGTGACAGGGTCTGCTCGTGTGTCCTGTTAGGAGGTTTCAGACAAGCTATGCCTTTCAGGCCTAGCTTCTTTACTTTGGGAGTTATTGCTGGACGTTTAGCATGTTTTGAACTGCAGTCTGCTAGGGCCGAGAAAAGCACCGTAGGAGGTTCCAGGCATGTTCCCTCTTTCCAGGCAAAGGAAAAGGCTGAGAGCCAAAGTGACAGGGTCTGCTCGTGTGTCCTGTTAGGAGGTTTCAGACAAGCTATGCCTTTCAGGCCTAGCTTCTTTACTTTGGGAGTTATTGCTGGACGTTTAGCATGTTTTGAACTGCAGTCTGCTAGGGCCGAGAAAAGCACCGTAGGAGGTTCCAGGCATGTTCCCTTCTTTCCAGGCAAAGGAAAAGGCTGAGAGCCAAAGTGACAGGGTCTGCTCGTGTGTCCTGTTAGGAGGTTTCAGACAAGCTATGCCTTTCAGGCCTAGCTTCTTTACTTTGGGAGTTATTGCTGGACGTTTAGCATGTTTTGAACTGCAGTCTGCTAGGGCCGAGAAAAGCACCGTAGGAGGTTCCAGGCATGTTCCCTCTTTCCAGGCAAAGGAAAAGGCTGAGAGCCAAAGTGACAGGGTCTGCTCGTGTGTCCTGTTAGGAGGTTTCAGACAAGCTATGCCTTTCAGGCCAAGCTTCTTTACTTTGGGAGTTATTGCTGGACGTTTAGCATGTTTTGAACTGCAGTCTGCTAGGGCCGAGAAAAGCACCGTAGGGAGGTTCCAGGCATGTTCCCTCTTTCCAGGCAAAGGAAAAGGCTGAGAGCCAAAGTGACAGGGTCTGCTCGTGTGTCCTGTTAGGAGGTTTCAGACAAGCTATGCCTTCAGGCCTCGCTTCTTTACTTTGGGAGTTATTGCTGGACGTTTAGCATGTTTTGAACTGCAGTCTGCTAGGGCCGAGAAAAGCACCGTAGGAGGTTCCAGGCATGTTCCCTCTTTCCAGGCAAAGGAAAAGGCTGAGAGCCAAAGTGACAGGGTCTGCTCGTGTGTCCTGTTAGGAGGTTTAAGACAAGCTATGCCTTTCAGGCCAAGCTTCTTTACTTTGGAGTTATTGCTGGACGTTTAGCATGTTTTGAACTGCAGTCTGCTAGGGCCGAGAAAAGCACCGTAGGAGGTTCCAGGCATGTTCCCTCTTTTCCAGGCAAAGGGAAAAGGCTGAGAGCCAAAGTGACAGGGTCTGCTCGTGTGTCCTGTTAGGAGGTTTCAGACAAGCTATGCCTTTCAGGCCTAGCTTCTTTACTTTGGGAGTTATTGCTGGACGTTTAGCATGTTTTGAACTGCAGTCTGCTAGGGCCGAGAAAAGCACCGTAGGAGGTTCCAGGCATGTTCCCTCTTTCCAGGCAAAGGAAAAGGCTGAGAGCCAAAGTGACAGGGTCTGCTCGTGTGTCCTGTTAGGAGGTTTCAGACAAGCTATGCCTTTCAGGCCAAGCTTCTTTACTTTGGGAGTTATTGCTGGACGTTTAGCATGTTTTGAACTGCAGTCTGCTAGGGCCGAGAAAAGCACCGTAGGAGGTTCCAGGCATGTTCCCTCTTTCCCAGGCAAAGGAAAAGGCTGAGAGCCAAAGTGACAGGTCTGCTCGTGTGTCCTGTTAGGAGGTTTCAGACAAGCTATGCCTTTCAGGCCTCGCTTCTTTACTTTGGGAGTTATTGCTGGACGTTTAGCATGTTTTGAACTGCAGTCTGCTAGGGCCGAGAAAAGCACCGTAGGAGGTTCCAGGCATGTTCCCTCTTTCCAGGCAAAAGGAAAAGGCTGAGAGCCAAAGTGACAGGGTCTGCTCGTGTGTCCTGTTAGGAGGTTTCAGACAAGCTATGCCTTTCAGGCCTAGCTTCTTTACTTTGGGAGTTATTGCTGGACGTTTAGCATGTTTTGAACTGCAGTCTGCTAGGGCCGAGAAAAGCACCGTAGAGGTTCCAGGTATGTTCCCTCTTTCCAGGCAAAGGAAAAGGCTGAGAGCCAAAGTGACAGGGTCTGCTCGTGTGTCCTCTTAGGAGGTTTCAGACAAGCTATGCCTTTCAGGCCTAGCTTCTTTACTTTGGGAGTTATTGCTGGACGTTTAGCATGTTGTGACCTGCAGTCTGCTAGGGCCGAGAAAAGCACCGTAGGAGGTTCCAGGCATGTTCCCTCTTTCCAGGCAAAGGAAAAGGCTGAGAGCCAAAGTGACAGGGGTCTGCTCGTGAGTCCTGTTAGGGGGTTTCAGACAAGCTATGCCTTTCAGGCCTAGCTTCTTTACTTTGGGAGTTATTGCTGGACGTTTAGCATGTTTTGAACTGCAGTCTGCTAGGGCCGAGAAAAGCACCGTAGGAGGTTCCAGGCATGTTCCCCTCTTTCCAGGCAAAGGAAAAGGCTGAGAGCCAAAGTGACAGGGTCTGCTCGTGTGTCCTGTTAGGAGGTTTCAGACGAGCTATGCCTTTCAGGCCTAGCTTCTTTACTTTGGGAGTTATTGCTGGACGTTTAGCATGTTTTGAACTGCAGTCTGCTAGGGCCGAGAAAAGCACCGTAGGAGGTTCCAGGCATGTTCCCTCTTTCCAGGCAAAGGAAAAGGCTGAGAGCCAAAGTGACAGGGTCTGCTCGTGTGTCCTGTTAGGAGGTTTCAGACGAGCTATGCCTTTCAGGCCTAGCTTCTTTACTTTGGGAGTTATTGCTGGACGTTTAGCATGTTTTGAACTGCAGTCTGCTAGGGCCGAGAAAAGCACCGTAGGAGGTTCCAGGCATGTTCCCTCTTTCCAGGCAAAGGAAAAGGCTGAGAGCCAAAGTGACAGGGTCTGCTCGTGTGTCCTGTTAGGAGGTTTCAGACGAGCTATGCCTTTCAGGCCTAGCTTCTTTACTTTGGGAGTTATTGCTGGACGTTTAGCATGTTTTGAACTGCAGTCTGCTAGGGCCGAGAAAAGCACCGTAGGAGGTTCCAGGCATGTTCCCTCTTTCCAGGCAAAGGAAAAGGCTGAGAGCCAAAGTGACAGGGTCTGCTCGTGTGTCCTGTTAGGAGGTTTCAGACAAGCTATGCCTTTCAGGCCTAGCTTCTTTACTTTGGGAGTTATTGCTGGACGTTTAGCATGTTTTGAACTGCAGTCTGCTAGGGCCGAGAAAAGCACTGTAGGAGGTTCCAGGCATGTTCCCTCTTTCCAGGCAAAGGAAAAGGCTGAGAGCCAAAGTGACAGGGTCTGCTCGTGTGTCCTGTTAGGAGGTTTCAGACAAGCTATGCCTTTCAGGCCTAGCTTCTTTACTTTGGGAGTTATTGCTGGACGTTTAGCATGTTTTGAACTGCAGTCTGCTAGGGCCGAGAAAAGCACTGTAGGAGGTTCCAGGCATGTTCCCTCTTTCCAGGCAAAGGAAAAGGCTGAGAGCCAAAGTGACAGGGTCTGCTCGTGTGTCCTGTTAGGAGGTTTCAGACGAGCTATGCCTTTCAGGCCTAGCTTCTTTACTTTGGGAGTTATTGCTGGACGTTTAGCATGTTTTGAACTGCAGTCTGCTAGGGCCGAGAAAAGCACCGTAGGAGGTTCCAGGCATGTTCCCTCTTTCCAGGCAAAGGAAAAGGCTGAGAGCCAAAGTGACAGGGTCTGCTCGTGTGTCCTGTTAGGAGGTTTCAGACGAGCTATGCCTTTCAGGCCTAGCTTCTTTACTTTGGAAGTTATTGCTGGACGTTTAGCATGTTTTGAACTGCAGTCTGCTAGGGCCGAGAAAAGCACCGTAGGAGGTTCCAGGCATGTTCCCACTTTCCAGGCAAAGGAAAAGGCTGAGAGCCAAAGTGACAGGGTCTGCTCGTGTGTCCTGTTAGGAGGTTTCAGACGAGCTATGCCTTTCAGGCCTAGCTTCTTTACTTTGGAAGTTATTGCTGGACGTTTAGCATGTTTTGAACTGCAGTCTGCTAGGGCCGAGTAAAGCACCGTAGGAGGTTCCAGGCATGTTCCCCTCTTTCCAGGCAAAGGAAAAGGCTGAGAGCCAAAGTGACAGGGTCTGCTCGTGTGTCCTCTTAGGAGGTTTCAGACGAGCTATGCCTTTCAGGCCTAGCTTCTTTACTTTGGGAGTTATTGCTGGACGTTTAGCATGTTTTGAACTGCAGTCTGCTAGGGCCGAGAAAAGCACCGTAGGAGGTTCCAGGCATGTTCCCTCTTTCCAGGCAAAGGAAAAGGCTGAGAGCCAAAGTGACAGGGTCTGCTCGTGTGTCCTGTTAGGAGGTTTCAGACAAGCTATGCCTTTCAGGCCTCGCTTCTTTACTTTGGGAGTTATTGCTGGACGTTTAGCATGTTTTGAACTGCAGTCTGCTAGGGCCGAGAAAAGCACCGTAGGAGGTTCCAGGCATGTTCCCTCTTTCCAGGCAAAGGAAAAGGCTGAGAGCCAAAGTGACAGGGTCTGCTCGTGTGTCCTGTTAGGAGGTTCAGACAAGCTATGCCTTTCAGGCCAAGCTTCTTACTTTGGGAGTTATTGCTGGACGTTTAGCATGTTTTGAACTGCAGTCTGCTAGGGCCGAGAAAAGCACCGTAGGAGGTTCCAGGCATGTTCCCTCTTTCCAGGCAAAGGAAAAGGCTGAGAGCCAAAGTGACAGGGTCTGCTCGTGTGTCCTGTTAGGAGGTTTCAGACAAGCTATGCCTTTCAGGCCAAGCTTCTTTACTTTGGGAGTTATTGCTGGACGTTTAGCATGTTTTGAACTGCAGTCTGCTAGGGCCGAGAAAAGCACCGTAGGAGGTTCCAGGCACTGTTCCCTCTTTCCAGGCAAAGGAAAAGGCTGAGAGCCAAAGTGACAGGGTCTGCTTGTGTGTCCTGTTAGGAGGTTTCAGGCAAGCTATGCCTTTCAGGCCTCGCTTCTTTACTTTGGGAGTTATTGCTGGACGTTTAGCATGTTTTGAACTGCAGTCTGCTAGGGCCGAGAAAAGCACCGTAGGAGGTTCCAGGCATGTTCCTCTTTCCAGGCAAAGGAAAAGGCTGAGAGCCAAAGTGACAGGGTCTGCTCGTGTGTCCTGTTAGGAGGTTTCAGACAAGCTATGCCTTTCAGGCCTCGCTTCTTTACTTTGGGAGTTATTGCTGGACGTTTAGCATGTTTTGAACTGCAGTCTGCTAGGGCCGAGAAAAGCACCGTAGGAGGTTCCAGGCATGTTCCCTCTTTCCAGGCAAAGGAAAAGGCTGAGAGCCAAAGTGACAGGGTCTGCTCGTGTGTCCTGTTAGGAGGTTTAAGACAAGCTATGCCTTTCAGGCCAAGCTTCTTTACTTTGGGAGTTATTGCTGGACGTTTAGCATGTTTTGAACTGCAGTCTGCTAGGGCCGAGAAAAGCACCGTAGGAGGTTCCAGGCATGTTCCCTCTTTCCAGGCAAAGGAAAAGGCTGAGAGCCAAAGTGACAGGGTCTGCTCGTGTGTCCTGTTAGGAGGTTTCAGACAAGCTATGCCTTTTCAGGCCTCGCTTCTTTACTTTGGGAGTTATTGCTGGACGTTTAGCATGTTTTGAACTGCAGTCTGCTAGGGCCGAGAAAAGCACCGTAGGAGGTTCCAGGCATGTTCCCTCTTTCCAGGCAAAGGAAAAGGCTGAGAGCCAAAGTGACAGGGTCTGCTCGTGTGTCCTGTTAGGAGGTTTCAGACAAGCTATGCCTTTCAGGCCTCGCTTCTTTACTTTGGGAGTTATTGCTGGACGTTTAGCAATGTTTTGAACTGCAGTCTGCTAGGGCCGAGAAAAGCACTGTAGGAGGTTCCAGGCATGTTCCCTCTTTTCCAGGCAAAGGAAAAGGCTGAGAGCCAAAGTGACAGGGTCTGCTCGTGTGTCCTGTTAGGAGGTTTCAGACAAGCTATGCCTTTCAGGCCTAGCTTCTTTACTTTGGGAGTTATTGCTGGACGTTTAGCATGTTTTGAACTGCAGTCTGCTAGGGCCGAGAAAAGCACCGTAGGAGGTTCCAGGCATGTTCCCTCTTTCCAGGCAAAGGAAAAGGCTGAGAGCCAAAGTGACAGGGTCTGCTCGTGTGTCCTGTTAGGAGGTTTCAGACAAGCTATGCCTTTCAGGCCTCGCTCCTTTACTTTGGGAGTTATTGCTGGACGTTTAGCATGTTTTGAACTGCAGTCTGCTAGGGCCGAGAAAAGCACCGTAGGAGGTTCCAGGTATGTTCCCTCTTTCCAGGCAAAGGAAAAGGCTGAGAGCCAAAAGTGACAGGGTCTGCTCGTGAGTCCTGTTAGGGGGTTTCAGGACAAGCTATGCCTTTCAGGCCTAGCTTCTTTACTTTGGGAGTTATTGCTGGACGTTTAGCATGTTTTGAACTGCAGTCTGCTAGGGCCGAGAAAAGCACCGTAGGAGGTTCCAGGCATGTTCCCTCTTTCCAGGCAAAGGAAAAGGCTGAGAGCCAAAGTGACAGGGTCTGCTCGTGTGTCCTGTTAGGAGGTTTCAGACGAGCTATGCCTTTCAGGCCTAGCTTCTTTACTTTGGGAGTTATTGCTGGACGTTTAGCATGTTTTGAACTGCAGTCTGCTAGGGCCGAGAAAAGCACCGTAGGAGGTTCCAGGCATGTTCCCTCTTTCCAGGCAAAGGAAAAGGCTGAGAGCCAAAGTGACAGGGTCTGCTCGTGTGTCCTGTTAGGAGGTTTCAGACAAGCTATGCCTTTCAGGCCTAGCTTCTTTACTTTGGGAGTTATTGCTGGACATTTAGCATGTTTTGAACTGCAGTCTGCTAGGGCCGAGAAAAGCACCGTAGGAGGTTCCAGGCATGTTCCCTCTTTCCAGGCAAAGGAAAAGGCTGAGAGCCAAAGTGACAGGGTCTGCTCGTGTGTCCTGTTAGGAGGTTTCAGACAAGCTATGCCTTTCAGGCCTAGCTTCTTTACTTTGGGAGTTATTGCTGGACGTTTTAGCATGTTTTGAACTGCAGTCTTGCTAGGGCCGAGAAAAGCACCGTAGGAGGTTCCAGGCATGTTCCCTCTTTCCAGGCAAAGGAAAAGGCTGAGAGCCAACGTGACAGGGTCTGCTCGTGTGTCCTGTTAGGAGGTTTCAGACAAGCTATGCCTTTCAGGCCTAGCTTCTAGCTTCTTTACTTTGGAGTTATTGCTGGACGTTTAGCATGTTTTGAACTGCAGTCTGCTAGGGCCGAGAAAAGCACCGTAGGAGGTTCCAGGCATGTTCCTCTTTCCAGGCAAAGAAAAGGCTGAGAGCCAAAGTGACAGGGTCTGCTCGTGTGTCCTCTTAGGAGGTTTCAGACAAGCTATGCCTTTCAGGCCTAGCTTCTTTACTTTGGGAGTTATTGCTGGACGTTTAGCATGTTTTGAACTGCAGTCTGCTAGGGCCGAGAAAAGCACCGTAGGAGGTTCCAGGCATGTTCCCTCTTTCCAGGCAAAGGAAAAGGCTGAGAGCCAAAGTGACAGGGTCTGCTCGTGTGTCCTGTTAGGAGGTTTCAGACAAGCTATGCCTTTCAGCCTAGCTTCTTTACTTTGGGAGTTATTGCTGGACGTTTAGCATGTTTTGAACTGCAGTCTGCTAGGGCCAAGAAAAGCACCGTAGGAGGTTCCAGGCATGTTCCCTCTTTCCAGGCAAAGAAAAGGCTGAGAGCCAAAGTGACAGGGTCTGCTCGTGTGTCCTGTTAGGAGGTTTCAGACAAGCTATGCCTTTCAGGCCTAGCTTCTTTACTTTGGGAGTTATTGCTGGACGTTTAGCATGTTTTGAACTGCAGTCTGCTAGGGCCGAGAAAAGCACCGTAGGAGGTTCCAGGCATGTTCCCTCTTTCCAGGCAAAGAAAAGGCTGAGAGCCAAAGTGACAGGGTCTGCTCGTGTGTCCTGTTAGGAGGTTTCAGACAAGCTATGCCTTTCAGGCCTAGCTTCTTTACTTTGGGAGTTATGCTGGACGTTTAGCATGTTTTGAACTGCAGTCTGCTAGGGCCGAGAAAAGCACCGTAGGAGGTTCCAGGCATGTTCCCTCTTTCCAGGCAAAGGAAAAGGCTGAGAGCCAAAGTGACAGGGTCTGCTCGTGTGTCCTGTTAGGAAGTTTCAGACAAGCTATGCCTTTCAGGCCTCGCTTCTTACTTTGGGAGTTATTGCTGGACATTTAGCATGTTTTGAACTGCAGTCTGCTAGGGCCGAGAAAAGCACCGTAGGAGGTTCCAGGCATGTTCCCTCTTTCCAGGCAAAGGAAAAGGCTGAGAGCCAAAGTGACAGGGTCTGCTCGTGTGTCCTGTTAGGAGGTTTCAGACAAGCTATGCCTTTCAGGCCTAGCTTCTTTACTTTGGGAGCTATTGCTGGACGTTTAGCATGTTTTGAACTGCAGTCTGCTAGGGCCGAGAAAAGCACCGTAGGAGGTTCCAGGCATGTTCCCTCTTTCCAGGCAAAGGAAAAGGCTGAGAGCCAAATTTAAAGGGTCTGCTCGTGTGTCCTGTTAGGAGGTTTCAGACGAGCTATGCCTTTCAGGCCTAGCTTCTTTACTTTGGGAGTTATTGCTGGACGTTTAGCATGTTTTGAACTGCAGTCTGCTAGGGCCGAGAAAAGCACCGTAGGAGGTTCCAGGCATGTTCCCTCTTTCCAGGCAAAGGAAAAGGCTGAGAGCCAAAGTGACAGGGTCTGCTCGTGTGTCCTGTTAGGAGGTTTCAGACAAGCTATGCCTTTCAGGCCTCGCTTCTTTACTTTGGGAGTTATTGCTGGACGTTTAGCATGTTTTGAACTGCAGTCTGCTAGGGCCGAGAAAAGCACCGTAGGAGGTCCCAGGCATGTTCCCTCTTTCCAGGCAAAGGAAAAGGCTGAGAGCCAAAGTGACAGGGTCTGCTCGTGTGTCCTGTTAGGAGGTTTCAGACAAGCTATGCCTTTCAGGCCTCGCTTCTTTACTTTGGGAGTTATTGCTGGACGTTTAGTATGTTTTGAACTGCAGTCTGCTAGGGCCGAGAAAAGCACCGTAGGAGGTTCCAGGCATGTTCCCTCTTTCCAGGCAAAGGAAAAGGCTGAGAGCCAAAGTGACAGGGTCTGCTCGTGTGTCCTGTTAGGAGGTTTCAGACAAGCTATGCCTTTCAGGCCTAGCTTCTTTACTTTGGGAGCTATTGCTGGACGTTTAGCATGTTTTGAACTGCAGTCTGCTAGGGCCGAGAAAAGCACCGTAGGAGGTTCCAGGCATGTTCCCTCTTTCCAGGCAAAGGAAAAGGCTGAGAGCCAAAGTGAAAGGGTCTGCTCGTGTGTCCTGTTAGGAGGTTTCAGACGAGCTATGCCTTTCAGGCCTAGCTTCTTTACTTTGGGAGTTATTGCTGGACGTTTAGCATGTTTTGAACTGCAGTCTGCTAGGGCCGAGAAAAGCACCGTAGGAGGTTCCAGGCATGTTCCCTCTTTCCAGGCAAAGGAAAAGGCTGAGAGCCAAAGTGAAAGGGTCTGCTTGTGTGTCCTGTTAGGAGGTTTCAGACGAGCTATGCCTTTCAGGCCTAGCTTCTTTACTTTGGGAGTTATTGCTGGACGTTTAGCATGTTTTGAACTGCAGTCTGCTAGGGCCGAGAAAAGCACCGTAGGAGGTTCCAGGCATGTTCCCTCTTTCCAGGCAAAGGAAAAGGCTGAGAGCCAAAGTGACAGGGTCTGCTCGTGTGTCCTGTCAGGAGGTTTCAGACAAGCTATGCCTATCAGGCCTAGCTTCTTTACTTTGGGAGTTATTGCTGGACGTTTAGCATGTTTTGAACTGCAGTCTGCTAGGGCCGAGAAAAGCACCGTAGGAGGTTCCAGGCATGTTCCCTCTTTCCAGGCAAAGGAAAAGGCTGAGAGCCAAAGTGACAGGGTCTGCTCGTGTGTCCTGTCAGGAGGTTTCAGACAAGCTATGCCTTTCAGGCCTAGCTTCTTTACTTTGGGAGTTATTGCTGGACGTTTAGCATGTTTTGAACTGCAGTCTGCTAGGGCCGAGAAAAGCACCGTAGGAGGTTCCAGGCATGTTCCCTCTTTCCAGGCAAAGGAAAAGGCTGAGAATCAAAATGACAGGGTCTGCTCGTGTGTCCTGTTAGTAGGTTTCAGACAAGCTATGCCTTTCAGGCCTAGCTTCTTTACTTTGGGAGTTATTGCTGGACGTTTAGCATGTTGTGACCTGCAGTCTGCTAGGGCCGAGAAAAGCACCGTAGGAGGTTCCAGGCATGTTCCCTCTTTCCAGGCAAAGGAAAAGGCTGAGAGCCAAAGTGACAGGGTCTGCTCGTGTGTCCTGTTAGGGGGTTTCAGACAAGCTATGCCTTTCAGGCCTAGCTTCTTTACTTTGGGAGTTATTGCTGGACGTTTAGCATGTTTTGAACTGCAGTCTGCTAGGGCCGAGAAAAGCACCGTAGGAGGTTCCAGGCATGTTCCCTCTTTCCAGGCAAAGGAAAAGGCTGAGAGCCAAAGTGACAGGGTCTGCTCGTGTGTCCTGTTAGGAGGTTTCAGACAAGCTATGCCTTTCAGGCCTAGCTTCTTTACTTTGGGAGTTATTGCTGGACGTTTAGCATGTTTTGAACTGCAGTCTGCTAGGGCCGAGAAAAGCACTGTATAAGGTTCCAGGCATGTTCCCTCTTTCCAGGCAAAGGAAAAGGCTGAGAGCCAAAGTGACAGGGTCTGCTCGTGTGTCCTGTTAGGAGGTTTCAGACAAGCTATGCCTTTCCGGCCTAGCTTCTTTACTTTGGGAGTTATTGCTGGACGTTTAGCATGTTTTGAACTGCAGTCTTCTAGGGCCGAGAAAAGCACCGTAGGAGGTTCCAGGCATGTTCCCTCTTTCCAGGCAAAGGAAAAGGCTGAGAGCCAAAGTGACAGGGTCTGCTCGTGTGTCCTGTTAGGAGGTTTCAGACAAGCTATGCCTTTCAGGCCTAGCTTCTTTACTTTGGGAGTTATTGCTGGACGTTTAGCATGTTTTGAACTGCAGTCTGCTAGGGCCGAGAAAAGCACCGTAGGAGGTTCCAGGCATGTTCCCTCTTTCCAGGCAAAGGAAAAGGCTGAGAGCCAAAGTGACAGGGTCTGCTCGTGTGTCCTGTTAGGAGGTTTCAGACAAGCTATGCCTTTCAGGCCTAGCTTCTTTACTTTGTGTGTTATTGCTGGACGTTTAGCATGTTTTGAACTGCAGTCTGCTAGGGCCGAGAAAAGCACCGTAGGAGGTTCCAGGCATGTTCCCTCTTTCCAGGCAAAGGAAAAGGCTGAGAGCCAAAGTGACAGGGTCTGCTCGTGTGTCCTGTTAGGAGGTTTCAGACAAGCTATGCCTTTCAGGCCTCGCTTCTTTACTTTGGGAGTTATTGCTGGACGTTTAGCATGTTTTGAACTGCAGTCTGCTAGGGCCGAGAAAAGCACCGTAGGAGGTTCCAGGCATGTTCCCTCTTTCCAGGCAAAGGAAAAGGCTGAGAGCCAAAGTGACAGGGTCTGCTCGTGTGTCCTGTTAGGAGGTTTAAGACAAGCTATGCCTTTCAGGCCTAGCTTCTTTACTTTGGGAGTTATTGCTGGACGTTTAGCATGTTTTGAACTGCAGTCTGCTAGGGCCGAGAAAAGCACCATAGGAGGTTCCAGGCATGTTCCCTCTTTCCAGGCAAAGGAAAAGGCTGAGAGCCAAAGTGACAGGGTCTGCTCGTGTGTCCTGTTAGGAGGTTTCAGACGAGCTATGCCTTTCAGGCCTAGCTTCTTTACTTTGGGAGTTATTGCTGGACGTTTAGCATGTTTTGAACTGCAGTCTGCTAGGGCCGAGAAAAGCACCGTAGGAGGTTCCAGGCATGTTCCCTCTTTCCAGGCAAAGGAAAAGGCTGAGAGCCAAAGTGACAGGGTCTGCTCGTGTGTCCTGTTAGGAGGTTTCAGACAAGCTATGCCTTTCAGGCCTAGCTTCTTTACTTTGGGAGTTATTGCTGGACGTTTAGCATGTTTTGAACTGCAGTCTGCTAGGGCCGAGAAAAGCACCATAGGAGGTTCCAGGCATGTTCCCTCTTTCCAGGCAAAGGAAAAGGCTGAGAGCCAAAGTGACAGGGTCTGCTCGTTTGTCCTGTTAGGAGGTTTCAGACAAGCTATGCCTTTCAGGCCTCGCTTCTTTACTTTGGGAGTTATTGCTGGACGTTTAGCATGTTTTGAACTGCAGTCTGCTAGGGCCGAGAAAAGCACCGTAGGAGGTTCCAGGCATGTTCCCTCTTTCCAGGCAAAGGAAAAGGCTGAGAGCCAAAGTGACAGGGTCTGCTCGTGTGTCCTGTTAGGAGGTTTCAGACAAGCTATGCCTTTCAGGCCTCGCTTCTTTACTTTGGGAGTTATTGCTGGACGTTTAGCATGTTTTGAACTGCAGTCTGCTAGGGCCGAGAAAAGCACCGTAGGAGGTTCCAGGCATGTTCCCTCTTTCCAAGCAAAGGAAAAGGCTGAGAGCCAAAGTGACAGGGTCTGCTCGTGTGTCCTGTTAGGAGGTTTCAGACAAGCTATGCCTTTCAGGCCTAGCTTCTTTACTTTGGGAGTTATTGCTGGACGTTTAGCATGTTTTGAACTGCAGTCTGCTAGGGCCGAGAAAAGCACCGTAGGAGGTTCCAGGCATGTTCCCTCTTTCCAGGCAAAGGAAAAGGCTGAGAGCCAAAGTGAAAGGGTCTGCTCGTGTGTCCTGTTAGGAGGTTTCAGACGAGCTATGCCTTTCAGGCCTAGCTTCTTTACTTTGGGAGTTATTGCTGGACGTTTAGCATGTTTTGAACTGCAGTCTGCTAGGGCCGAGAAAAGCACCGTAGGAGGTTCCAGGCATGTTCCCTCTTTCCAGGCAAAGGAAAAGGCTGAGAGCCAAAGTGACAGGGTCTGCTCGTGTGTCCTGTTAGGAGGTTTCAGACAAGCTATGCCTTTCAGGCCTCGCTTCTTTACTTTGGGAGTTATTGCTGGACGTTTAGCATGTTTTGAACTGCAGTCTGCTAGGGCCGAGAAAAGCACCGTAGGAGGTTCCAGGCATGTTCCCTCTTTCCAGGCAAAGGAAAAGGCTGAGAGCCAAAGTGACAGGGTCTGCTCGTGTGTCCTGTTAGGAGGTTTCAGACGAGCTATGCCTTTCAGGCCTCGCTTCTTTACTTTGGGAGTTATTGCTGGACGTTTAGCATGTTTTGAACTGCAGTCTGCTAGGGCCGAGAAAAGCACCGTAGGAGGTTCCAGGCATGTTCCCTCTTTCCAGGCAAAGGAAAAGGCTGAGAGCCAAAGTGACAGGGTCTGCTCGTGTGTCCTGTTAGGAGGTTTCAGACGAGCTATGCCTTTCAGGCCTAGCTTCTTTACTTTGGGAGTTATTGCTGGACGTTTAGCATGTTTTGAACTGCAGTCTGCTAGGGCCGAGAAAAGCACCGTAGGAGGTTCCAGGCATGTTCCCTCTTTCCAGGCAAAGGAAAAGGCTGAGAGCCAAAGTGACAGGGTCTGCTCGTGTGTCCTGTCAGGAGGTTTCAGACAAGCTATGCCTTTCAGGCCTAGCTTCTTTACTTTGGGAGTTATTGCTGGACGTTTAGCATGTTTTGAACTGCAGTCTGCTAGGGCCGAGAAAAGCACCGTAGGAGGTTCCAGGCATGTTCCCTCTTTCCAGGCAAAGGAAAAGGCTGAGAGCCAAAGTGACAGGGTCTGCTCGTGTGTCCTGTCAGGAGGTTTCAGACAAGCTATGCCTTTCAGGCCTAGCTTCTTTACTTTGGGAGTTATTGCTGGACGTTTAGCATGTTTTGAACTGCAGTCTGCTAGGGCCGAGAAAAGCACCGTAGGAGGTTCCAGGCATGTTCCCTCTTTCCAGGCAAAGGAAAAGGCTGAGAATCAAAATGACAGGGTCTGCTCGTGTGTCCTGTTAGTAGGTTTCAGACAAGCTATGCCTTTCAGGCCTAGCTTCTTTACTTTGGGAGTTATTGCTGGACGTTTAGCATGTTGTGACCTGCAGTCTGCTAGGGCCGAGAAAAGCACCGTAGGAGGTTCCAGGCATGTTCCCTCTTTCCAGGCAAAGGAAAAGGCTGAGAGCCAAAGTGACAGGGTCTGCTCGTGTGTCCTGTTAGGGGGTTTCAGACAAGCTATGCCTTTCAGGCCTAGCTTCTTTACTTTGGGAGTTATTGCTGGACGTTTAGCATGTTTTGAACTGCAGTCTGCTAGGGCCGAGAAAAGCACCGTAGGAGGTTCCAGGCATGTTCCCTCTTTCCAGGCAAAGGAAAAGGCTGAGAGCCAAAGTGACAGGGTCTGCTCGTGTGTCCTGTTAGGAGGTTTCAGACAAGCTATGCCTTTCAGGCCTAGCTTCTTTACTTTGGGAGTTATTGCTGGACGTTTAGCATGTTTTGAACTGCAGTCTGCTAGGGCCGAGAAAAGCACCGTAGGAGGTTCCAGGCATGTTCCCTCTTTCCAGGCAAAGGAAAAGGCTGAGAGCCAAAGTGACAGGGTCTGCTCGTGTGTCCTGTTAGGAGGTTTCAGACAAGCTATGCCTTTCAGGCCTAGCTTCTTTACTTTGTGTGTTATTGCTGGACGTTTAGCATGTTTTGAACTGCAGTCTGCTAGGGCCGAGAAAAGCACCGTAGGAGGTTCCAGGCATGTTCCCTCTTTCCAGGCAAAGGAAAAGGCTGAGAGCCAAAGTGACAGGGTCTGCTCGTGTGTCCTGTTAGGAGGTTTCAGACAAGCTATGCCTTTCAGGCCTCGCTTCTTTACTTTGGGAGTTATTGCTGGACGTTTAGCATGTTTTGAACTGCAGTCTGCTAGGGCCGAGAAAAGCACCGTAGGAGGTTCCAGGCATGTTCCCTCTTTCCAGGCAAAGGAAAAGGCTGAGAGCCAAAGTGACAGGGTCTGCTCGTGTGTCCTGTTAGGAGGTTTCAGACGAGCTATGCCTTTCAGGCCTAGCTTCTTTACTTTGGGAGTTATTGCTGGACGTTTAGCATGTTTTGAACTGCAGTCTGCTAGGGCCGAGAAAAGCACCGTAGGAGGTTCCAGGCATGTTCCCTCTTTCCAGGCAAAGGAAAAGGCTGAGAGCCAAAGTGACAGGGTCTGCTCGTGTGTCCTGTTAGGAGGTTTCAGACGAGCTATGCCTTTCAGGCCTAGCTTCTTTACTTTGGGAGTTATTGCTGGACGTTTAGCATGTTTTGAACTGCAGTCTGCTAGGGCCGAGAAAAGCACCGTAGGAGGTTCCAGGCATGTTCCCTCTTTCCAGGCAAAGGAAAAGGCTGAGAGCCAAAGTGACAGGGTCTGCTCGTGTGTCCTGTTAGGAGGTTTCAGACAAGCTATGCCTTTCAGGCCTAGCTTCTTTACTTTGGGAGTTATTGCTGGACGTTTAGCATGTTTTGAACTGCAGTCTGCTAGGGCCGAGAAAAGCACCATAGGAGGTTCCAGGCATGTTCCCTCTTTCCAGGCAAAGGAAAAGGCTGAGAGCCAAAGTGACAGGGTCTGCTCGTTTGTCCTGTTAGGAGGTTTCAGACAAGCTATGCCTTTCAGGCCTCGCTTCTTTACTTTGGGAGTTATTGCTGGACGTTTAGCATGTTTTGAACTGCAGTCTGCTAGGGCCGAGAAAAGCACCGTAGGAGGTTCCAGGCATGTTCCCTCTTTCCAGGCAAAGGAAAAGGCTGAGAGCCAAAGTGACAGGGTCTGCTCGTGTGTCCTGTTAGGAAGTTTCAGACAAGCTATGCCTTTCAGGCCTAGCTTCTTTACTTTGGGAGTTATTGCTGGACGTTTAGCATGTTTTGAACTGCAGTCTGCTAGGGCCGAGAAAAGCACCGTAGGAGGTTCCAGGCATGTTCCCTCTTTCCAGGCAAAGGAAAAGGCTGAGAGCCAAAGTGACAGGGTCTGCTCGTGTGTCCTGTTAGGAGGTTTCAGACAAGCTATGCCTTTCAGGCCTCGCTTCTTTACTTTGGGAGTTATTGCTGGACGTTTAGCATGTTTTGAACTGCAGTCTGCTAGGGCCGAGAAAAGCACCGTAGGAGGTTCCAGGCATGTTCCCTCTTTCCAGGCAAAGGAAAAGGCTGAGAGCCAAAGTGACAGGGTCTGCTCGTGTGTCCTGTTAGGAGGTTTCAGACAAGCTATGCCTTTCAGACCTAGCTTCTTTACTTTGGGAGTTATTGCTGGACGTTTAGCATGTTTTGAACTGCAGTCTGCTAGGGCCGAGAAAAGCACCGTAGGAGGTTCCAGGCATGTTCCCTCTTTCCAGGCAAAGGAAAAGGCTGAGAGCCAAAGTGAAAGGGTCTGCTCGTGTGTCCTGTTAGGAGGTTTCAGACAAGCTATGCCTTTCAGGCCTAGCTTCTTTACTTTGGGAGTTATTGCTGGACGTTTAGCATGTTTTGAACTGCAGTCTGCTAGGGCCGAGAAAAGCACCGTAGGAGGTTCCAGGCATGTTCCCTCTTTCCAGGCAAAGGAAAAGGCTGAGAGCCAAAGTGACAGGGTCTGCTCGTGTGTCCTGTTAGGAGGTTTCAGACGAGCTATGCCTTTCAGGCCTAGCTTCTTTACTTTGGGAGTTATTGCTGGACGTTTAGCATGTTTTGAACTGCAGTCTGCTAGGGCCGAGAAAAGCACCGTAGGAGGTTCCAGGCATGTTCCCTCTTTCCAGGCAAAGGAAAAGGCTGAGAGCCAAAGTGACAGGGTCTGCTCGTGTGTCCTGTTAGGAGGTTTCAGACGAGCTATGCCTTTCAGGCCTAGCTTCTTTACTTTGGGAGTTATTGCTGGACGTTTAGCATGTTTTGAACTGCAGTCTGCTAGGGCCGAGAAAAGCACCGTAGGAGGTTCCAGGCATGTTCCCTCTTTCCAGGCAAAGGAAAAGGCTGAGAGCCAAAGTGACAGGGTCTGCTCGTGTGTCCTGTTAGGAGGTTTCAGACGAGCTATGCCTTTCAGGCCTAGCTTCTTTACTTTGGAAGTTATTGCTGGACGTTTAGCATGTTTTGAACTGCAGTCTGCTAGGGCCGAGAAAAGCACCGTAGGAGGTTCCAGGCATGTTCCCTCTTTCCAGGCAAAGGAAAAGGCTGAGAGCCAAAGTGACAGGGTCTGCTCGTGTGTCCTGTTAGGAGGTTTCAGACGAGCTATGCCTTTCAGGCCTAGCTTCTTTACTTTGGAAGTTATTGCTGGACGTTTAGCATGTTTTGAACTGCAGTCTGCTAGGGCCGAGAAAAGCACCGTAGGAGGTTCCAGGCATGTTCCCTCTTTCCAGGCAAAGGAAAAGGCTGAGAGCCAAAGTGACAGGGTCTGCTCGTGTGTCCTGTTAGGAGGTTTCAGACGAGCTATGCCTTTCAGGCCTAGCTTCTTTACTTTGGGAGTTATTGCTGGACGTTTAGCATGTTTTGAACTGCAGTCTGCTAGGGCCGAGAAAAGCACCGTAGGAGGTTCCAGGCATGTTCCCTCTTTCCAGGCAAAGGAAAAGGCTGAGAGCCAAAGTGACAGGGTCTGCTCGTGTGTCCTGTTAGGAGGTTTCAGACAAGCTATGCCTTTCAGGCCTAGCTTCTTTACTTTGGGAGTTATTGCTGGACGTTTAGCATGTTTTGAACTGCAGTCTGCTAGGGCCGAGAAAAGCACCGTAGGAGGTTCCAGGCATGTTCCCTCTTTCCAGGCAAAGGAAAAGGCTGAGAGCCAAAGTGACAGGGTCTGCTCGTGTGTCCTGTTAGGAGGTTTCAGACAAGCTATGCCTTTCAGGCCTAGCTTCTTTACTTTGGGAGTTATTGCTGGACGTTTAGCATGTTTTGAACTGCAGTCTGCTAGGGCCGAGAAAAGCACCGTAGGAGGTTCCAGGCATGTTCCCTCTTTCCAGGCAAAGGAAAAGGCTGAGAGCCAAAGTGACAGGGTCTGCTCGTGTGTCCTGTTAGGAGGTTTCAGACGAGCTATGCCTTTCAGGCCTAGCTTCTTTACTTTGGGAGTTATTGCTGGACGTTTAGCATGTTTTGAACTGCAGTCTGCTAGGGCCGAGAAAAGCACCGTAGGAGGTTCCAGGCATGTTCCCTCTTTCCAGGCAAAGGAAAAGGCTGAGAGCCAAAGTGACAGGGTCTGCTCGTGTGTCCTGTTAGGAGGTTTCAGACAAGCTATGCCTTTCAGGCCTAGCTTCTTTACTTTGGGAGTTATTGCTGGACGTTTAGCATGTTTTGAACTGCAGTCTGCTAGGGCCGAGAAAAGCACCGTAGGAGGTTCCAGGCATGTTCCCTCTTTCCAGGCAAAGGAAAAGGCTGAGAGCCAAAGTGACAGGGTCTGCTCGTGTGTCCTGTTAGGAAGTTTCAGACAAGCTATGCCTTTCAGGCCTCGCTTCTTTATTTTGGGAGTTATTGCTGGACGTTTAGCATGTTTTGAACTGCAGTCTGCTAGGGCCGAGAAAAGCACCGTAGGAGGTTCCAGGCATGTTCCCTCTTTCCAGGCAAAGGAAAAGGCTGAGAGCCAAAGTGACAGGGTCTGCTCGTGTGTCCTGTTAGGAGGTTTCAGACAAGCTATGCCTTTCAGGCCTAGCTTCTTTACTTTGGGAGTTATTGCTGGACGTTTAGCATGTTTTGAACTGCAGTCTGCTAGGGCCGAGAAAAGCACCGTAGGAGGTTCCAGGCATGTTCCCTCTTTCCAGGCAAAGGAAAAGGCTGAGAGCCAAAGTGACAGGGTCTGCTCGTGTGTCCTGTTAGGAGGTTTCAGACGAGCTATGCCTTTCAGGCCTAGCTTCTTTACTTTGGGAGTTATTGCTGGACGTTTAGCATGTTTTGAACTGCAGTCTGCTAGGGCCGAGAAAAGCACCGTAGGAGGTTCCAGGCATGTTCCCTCTTTCCAGGCAAAGGAAAAGGCTGAGAGCCAAAGTGACAGGGTCTGCTCGTGTGTCCTGTTAGGAAGTTTCAGACAAGCTATGCCTTTCAGGCCTAGCTTCTTTACTTTGGGAGTTATTGCTGGACGTTTAGCATGTTTTGAACTGCAGTCTGCTAGGGCCGAGAAAAGCACCGTAGGAGGTTCCAGGCATGTTCCCTCTTTCCAGGCAAAGGAAAAGGCTGAGAGCCAAAGTGACAGGGTCTGCTCGTGTGTCCTGTTAGGAGGTTTCAGACAAGCTATGCCTTTCAGGCCTCGCTTCTTTACTTTGGGAGTTATTGCTGGACGTTTAGCATGTTTTGAACTGCAGTCTGCTAGGGCCGAGAAAAGCACCGTAGGAGGTTCCAGGCATGTTCCCTCTTTCCAGGCAAAGGAAAAGGCTGAGAGCCAAAGTGACAGGGTCTGCTCGTGTGTCCTGTTAGGAGGTTTCAGACAAGCTATGCCTTTCAGACCTAGCTTCTTTACTTTGGGAGTTATTGCTGGACGTTTAGCAGGTTTTGAACTGCAGTCTGCTAGGGCCGAGAAAAGCACCGTAGGAGGTTCCAGGCATGTTCCCTCTTTCCAGGCAAAGGAAAAGGCTGAGAGCCAAAGTGACAGGGTCTGCTCGTGTGTCCTGTTAGGAGGTTTCAGACAAGCTATGCCTTTCAGGCCTCGCTTCTTTACTTTGGGAGTTATTGCTGGACGTTTAGCATGTTTTGAACTGCAGTCTGCTAGGGCCGAGAAAAGCACCGTAGGAGGTTCCAGGCATGTTCCCTCTTTCCCGGCAAAGGAAAAGGCTGAGAGCCAAAGTGACAGGGTCTGCTCGTGTGTCCTGTTAGGAGGTTTCAGACGAGCTATGCCTTTCAGGCCTAGCTTCTTTACTTTGGGAGTTATTGCTGGACGTTTAGCATGTTTTGAACTGCAGTCTGCTAGGGCCGAGAAAAGCACCGTAGGAGGTTCCAGGCATGTTCCCTCTTTCCAGGCAAAGGAAAAGGCTGAGAGCCAAAGTGACAGGGTCTGCTCGTGTGTCCTGTTAGGAGGTTTCAGACAAGCTATGCCTTTCAGGCCTAGCTTCTTTACTTTGGGAGTTATTGCTGGACGTTTAGCATGTTTTGAACTGCAGTCTGCTAGGGCTGAGAAAAGCACCGTAGGAGGTTCCAGGCATGTTCCCTCTTTCCAGGCAAAGGAAAAGGCTGAGAGCCAAAGTGACAGGGTCTGCTCGTGTGTCCTGTTAGGAGGTTTCAGACGAGCTATGCCTTTCAGGCCTAGCTTCTTTACTTTGGGAGTTATTGCTGGACGTTTAGCATGTTTTGAACTGCAGTCTGCTAGGGCCGAGAAAAGCACCGTAGGAGGTTCCAGGCATGTTCCCTCTTTCCAGGCAAAGGAAAAGGCTGAGAGCCAAAGTGACAGGGTCTGCTCGTGTGTCCTCTTAGGAGGTTTCAGACAAGCTATGCCTTTCAGGCCTAGCTTCTTTACTTTGGGAGTTATTGCTGGACGTTTAGCATGTTTTGAACTGCAGTCTGCTAGGGCCGAGAAAAGCACTGTAGGAGGTTCCAGGCATGTTCCCTCTTTCCAGGCAAAGGAAAAGGCTGAGAGCCAAAGTGACAGGGTCTGCTCGTGTGTCCTGTTAGGAGGTTTCAGACGAGCTATGCCTTTCAGGCCTAGCTTCTTTACTTTGGGAGTTATTGCTGGACGTTTAGCATGTTTTGAACTGCAGTCTGCTAGGGCCGAGAAAAGCACCGTAGGAGGTTCCAGGCATGTTCCCTCTTTCCAGGCAAAGGAAAAGGCTGAGAGCCAAAGTGACAGGGTCTGCTCGTGTGTCCTGTTAGGAGGTTTCAGACGAGCTATGCCTTTCAGGCCTAGCTTCTTTACTTTGGGAGTTATTGCTGGACGTTTAGCATGTTTTGAACTGCAGTCTGCTAGGGCCGAGAAAAGCACCGTAGGAGGTTCCAGGCATGTTCCCTCTTTCCAGGCAAAGGAAAAGGCTGAGAGCCAAAGTGACAGGGTCTGCTCGTGTGTCCTGTTAGGAGGTTTCAGACGAGCTATGCCTTTCAGGCCTAGCTTCTTTACTTTGGGAGTTATTGCTGGACGTTTAGCATGTTTTGAACTGCAGTCTGCTAGGGCCGAGAAAAGCACCGTAGGAGGTTCCAGGCATGTTCCCTCTTTCCAGGCAAAGGAAAAGGCTGAGAGCCAAAGTGACAGGGTCTGCTCGTGTGTCCTGTTAGGAGGTTTCAGACAAGCTATGCCTTTCAGGCCTAGCTTCTTTACTTTGGAAGTTATTGCTGGACGTTTAGCATGTTTTGAACTGCAGTCTGCTAGGGCCGAGAAAAGCACCGTAGGAGGTTCCAGGCATGTTCCCTCTTTCCAGGCAAAGGAAAAGGCTGAGAGCCAAAGTGACAGGGTCTGCTCGTGTGTCCTGTTAGGAGGTTTCAGACAAGCTATGCCTTTCAGGCCTCGCTTCTTTACTTTGGGAGTTATTGCTGGACGTTTAGCATGTTTTGAACTGCAGTCTGCTAGGGCCGAGAAAAGCACCGTAGGAGGTTCCAGGCATGTTCCCTCTTTCCAGGCAAAGGAAAAGGCTGAGAGCCAAAGTGAAAGGGTCTGCTCGTGTGTCCTGTTAGGAGGTTTCAGACAAGCTATGCCTTTCAGGCCTAGCTTCTTTACTTTGGGAGAAATTGCTGGACGTTTAGCATGTTTTGAACTGCAGTCTGCTAGGGCCGAGAAAAGCACCGTAGGAGGTTCCAGGCATGTTCCCTCTTTCCAGGCAAAGGAAAAGGCTGAGAGCCAAAGTGACAGGGTCTGCTCGTGTGTCCTGTTAGGAGGTTTCAGACAAGCTATGCCTTTCAGGCCTAGCTTCTTTACTTTGGGAGTTATTGCTGGACGTTTAGCATGTTTTGAACTGCAGTCTGCTAGGGCCGAGAAAAGCACCGTAGGAGGTTCCAGGCATGTTCCCTCTTTCCAGGCAAAGGAAAAGGCTGAGAGCCAAAGTGACAGGGTCTGCTCGTGTGTCCTGTTAGGAGGTTTCAGACAAGCTATGCCTTTCAGGCCTAGCTTCTTTACATTCGGAGTTATTGCTGGACGTTTAGCATGTTTTGAACTGCAGTCTGCTAGGGCCGAGAAAAGCACCGTAGGAGGTTCCAGGCATGTTCCCTCTTTCCAGGCAAAGGAAAAGGCTGAGAGCCAAAGTGACAGGGTCTGCTCGTGTGTCCTGTGAGGAGGTTTCAGACAAGCTATGCCTTTCAGGCCTCGCTTCTTTACTTTGGGAGTTATTGCTGGACGTTTAGCATGTTTTGAACTGCAGTCTGCTAGGGCCGAGAAAAGCACCGTAGGAGGTTCCAGGCATGTTCCCTCTTTCCAGGCAAAGGAAAAGGCTGAGAGCCAAAGTGACAGGGTCTGCTCGTGTGTCCTGTTAGGAGGTTTCAGACGAGCTATGCCTTTCAGGCCTAGCTTCTTTACTTTGGGAGTTATTGCTGGACGTTTAGCATGTTTTGAACTGCAGTCTGCTAGGGCCGAGAAAAGCACCGTAGGAGGTTCCAGGCATGTTCCCTCTTTCCAGGCAAAGGAAAAGGCTGAGAGCCAAAGTGACAGGGTCTGCTCGTGTGTCCTGTTAGGAGGTTTCAGACGAGCTATGCCTTTCAGGCCTAGCTTCTTTACTTTGGGAGTTATTGCTGGACGTTTAGCATGTTTTGAACTGCAGTCTGCTAGGGCCGAGAAAAGCACCGTAGGAGGTTCCAGGCATGTTCCCTCTTTCCAGGCAAAGGAAAAGGCTGAGAGCCAAAGTGACAGGGTCTGCTCGTGTGTCCTGTTAGGAGGTTTCAGACAAGCTATGCCTTTCAGGCCTAGCTTCTTTACTTTGGAAGTTATTGCTGGACGTTTAGCATGTTTTGAACTGCAGTCTGCTAGGGCCGAGAAAAGCACCGTAGGAGGTTCCAGGCATGTTCCCTCTTTCCAGGCAAAGGAAAAGGCTGAGAGCCAAAGTGACAGGGTCTGCTCGTTTGTCCTGTTAGGAGGTTTCAGACAAGCTATGCCTTTCAGGCCTAGCTTCTTTACTTTGGGAGTTATTGCTGGACGTTTAGCATGTTTTGAACTGCAGTCTGCTAGGGCCGAGAAAAGCACCGTAGGAGGTTCCAGGCATGTTCCCTCTTTCCAGGCAAAGGAAAAGGCTGAGAGCCAAAGTGAAAGGGTCTGCTCGTGTGTCCTGTTAGGAGGTTTCAGACGAGCTATGCCTTTCAGGCCTAGCTTCTTTACTTTGGGAGTTATTGCTGGACGTTTAGCATGTTTTGAACTGCAGTCTGCTAGGGCCGAGAAAAGCACCGTAGGAGGTTCCAGGCATGTTCCCTTGTTCCAGGCAAAGGAAAAGGCTGAGAGCCAAAGTGACAGGGTCTGCTCGTGTGTCCTGTTAGGAGGTTTCAGACGAGCTATGCCTTTCAGGCCTAGCTTCTTTACTTTGGGAGTTATTGCTGGACGTTTAGCATGTTTTGAACTGCAGTCTGCTAGGGCCGAGAAAAGCACCGTAGGAGGTTCCAGGCATGTTCCCTCTTTCCAGGCAAAGGAAAAGGCTGAGAGCCAAAGTGACAGGGTCTGCTCGTGTGTCCTGTTAGGAGGTTTCAGACAAGCTATGCCTTTCAGGCCTAGCTTCTTTACTTTGGGAGTTATTGCTGGACGTTTAGCATGTTTTGAACTGCAGTCTGCTAGGGCTGAGAAAAGCACCGTAGGAGGTTCCAGGCATGTTCCCTCTTTCCAGGCAAAGGAAAAGGCTGAGAGCCAAAGTGACAGGGTCTGCTCGTGTGTCCTGTTAGGAGGTTTCAGACGAGCTATGCCTTTCAGGCCTAGCTTCTTTACTTTGGGAGTTATTGCTGGACGTTTAGCATGTTTTGAACTGCAGTCTGCTAGGGCCGAGAAAAGCACCGTAGGAGGTTCCAGGCATGTTCCCTCTTTCCAGGCAAAGGAAAAGGCTGAGAGCCAAAGTGACAGGGTCTGCTCATGTGTCCTGTTAGGAGGTTTCAGACAAGCTATGCCTTTCAGGCCTAGCTTCTTTACTTTGGGAGTTATTGCTGGACGTTTAGCATGTTTTGAACTGCAGTCTGCTAGGGCTGAGAAAAGCACCGTAGGAGGTTCCAGGCATGTTCCCTCTTTCCAGGCAAAGGAAATGGCTGAGAGCCAAAGTGACAGGGTCTGCTCGTGTGTCCTGTTAGGAGGTTTCAGACGAGCTATGCCTTTCAGGCCTAGCTTCTTTACTTTGGGAGTTATTGCTGGACGTTTAGCATGTTTTGAACTGCAGTCTGCTAGGGCCGAGAAAAGCACCGTAGGAGGTTCCAGGCATGTTCCCTCTTTCCAGGCAAAGGAAAAGGCTGAGAGCCAAAGTGACAGGGTCTGCTCGTGTGTCCTCTTAGGAGGTTTCAGACAAGCTATGCCTTTCAGGCCTAGCTTCTTTACTTTGGGAGTTATTGCTGGACGTTTAGCATGTTTTGAACTGCAGTCTGCTAGGGCCGAGAAAAGCACCGTAGGAGGTTCCAGGCATGTTCCCTCTTTCCAGGCAAAGGAAAAGGCTGAGAGCCAAAGTGACAGGGTCTGCTCGTGTGTCCTGTTAGGAGGTTTCAGACGAGCTATGCCTTTCAGGCCTAGCTTCTTTACTTTGGGAGTTATTGCTGGACGTTTAGCATGTTTTGAACTGCAGTCTGCTAGGGCCGAGAAAAGCACCGTAGGAGGTTCCAGGCATATTCCCTCTTTCCAGGCAAAGGAAAAGGCTGAGAGCCAAAGTGACAGGGTCTGCTCGTGTGTCCTGTTAGGAGGTTTCAGACAAGCTATGCCTTTCAGGCCTAGCTTCTTTACTTTGGGAGTTATTGCTGGCCGTTTAGCATGTTTTGAACTGCAGTCTGCTAGGGCCGAGAAAAGCACCGTAGGAGGTTCCAGGCATGTTCCCTCTTTCCAGGCAAAGGAAAAGGCTGAGAGCCAAAGTGACAGGGTCTGCTCGTGTGTCCTGTTAGGAGGTTTCAGACAAGCTATGCCTTTCAGGCCTAGCTTCTTTACTTTGGGAGTTATTGCTGGACGTTTAGCATGTTTTGAACTGCAGTCTGCTAGGGCCGAGAAAAGCACCGTAGGAGGTTCCAGGCATGTTCCCTCTTTCCAGGCAAAGGAAAAGGCTGAGAGCCAAAGTGACAGTGTCTGCTCGTGTGTCCTGTTAGGAAGTTTCAGACAAGCTATGCCTTTCAGGCCTAGCTTCTTTACTTTGGGAGTTATTGCTGGACGTTTAGCATGTTTTGAACTGCAGTCTGCTAGGGCCGAGAAAAGCACCGTAGGAGGTTCCAGGCATGTTCCCTCTTTCCAGGCAAAGGAAAAGGCTGAGAGCCAAAGTGACAGGGTCTGCTCGTGTGTCCTGTTAGGAGGTTTCAGACAAGCTATGGCTTTCAGGCCTAGCTTCTTTACTTTGGGAGTTATTGCTGGACGTTTAGCATGTTTTGAACTGCAGTCTGCTAGGGCCGAGAAAAGCACCGTAGGAGGTTCCAGGCATGTTCCCTCTTTCCAGGCAAAGGAAAAGGCTGAGAGCCAAAGTGACAGGGTCTGCTCGTGTGTCCTGTTAGGAGGTTTCAGACAAGCTATGCCTTTCAGGCCTAGCTTCTTTACTTTGGGAGTTATTGCTGGACGTTTAGCATGTTTTGAACTGCAGTCTGCTAGGGCCGAGAAAAGCACCGTAGGAGGTTCCAGGCATGTTCCCTCTTTCCAGGCAAAGGAAAAGGCTGAGAGCCAAAGTGACAGGGTCTGCTCGTGTGTCCTGTGAGGAGGTTTCAGACAAGCTATGCCTTTCAGGCCTCGCTTCTTTACTTTGGGAGTTATTGCTGGACGTTTAGCATGTTTTGAACTGCAGTCTGCTAGGGCCGAGAAAAGCACCGTAGGAGGTTCCAGGCATGTTCCCTCTTTCCAGGCAAAGGAAAAGGCTGAGAGCCAAAGTGACAGGGTCTGCTCGTGTGTCCTGTTAGGAGGTTTCAGACGAGCTATGCCTTTCAGGCCTAGCTTCTTTACTTTGGGAGTTATTGCTGGACGTTTAGCATGTTTTGAACTGCAGTCTGCTAGGGCCGAGAAAAGCACCGTAGGAGGTTCCAGGCATGTTCCCTCTTTCCAGGCAAAGGAAAAGGCTGAGAGCCAAAGTGAAAGGGTCTGCTCGTGTGTCCTGTTAGGAGGTTTCAGAAAAGCTATGCCTTTCAGGCCTAGCTTCTTTACTTTGGGAGTTATTGCTGGACGTTTAGCATGTTTTGAACTGCAGTCTGCTAGGGCCGAGAAAAGCACTGTAGGAGGTTCCAGGCATGTTCCCTCTTTCCAGGCAAAGGAAAAGGCTGAGAGCCAAAGTGACAGGGTCTGCTCGTGTGTCCTGTTAGGAGGTTTCAGACAAGCTATGCCTTTCAGGCCTAGCTTCTTTACTTTGGGAGTTATTGCTGGACGTTTAGCATGTTTTGAACTGCAGTCTGCTAGGGCCGAGAAAAGCACCGTAGGAGGTTCCAGGCATGTTCCCTCTTTCCAGGCAAAGGAAAAGGCTGAGAGCCAAAGTGACAGGGTCTGCTCGTGTGTCCTGTTAGGAGGTTTCAGACGAGCTATGCCTTTCAGGCCTAGCTTCTTTACTTTGGAAGTTATTGCTGGACGTTTAGCATGTTTTGAACTGCAGTCTGCTAGGGCCGAGAAAAGCACCGTAGGAGGTTCCAGGCATGTTCCCTCTTTCCAGGCAAAGGAAAAGGCTGAGAGCCAAAGTGACAGGGTCTGCTCGTGTGTCCTGTTAGGAGGTTTCAGACAAGCTATGCCTTTCAGGCCTCGCTTCTTTACTTTGGGAGTTATTGCTGGACGTTTAGCATGTTTTGAACTGCAGTCTGCTAGGGCCGAGAAAAGCACCGTAGGAGATTCCAGGCATGTTCCCTCTTTCCAGGCAAAGGAAAAGGCTGAGAGCCAAAGTGACAGGGTCTGCTCGTGTGTCCTCTTAGGAGGTTTCAGACAAGCTATGCCTTTCAGGCCTAGCTTCTTTACTTTGGGAGTTATTGCTGGACGTTTAGCATGTTTTGAACTGCAGTCTGCTAGGGCCGAGAAAAGCACCGTAGGAGGTTCCAGGCATGTTCCCTCTTTCCAGGCAAAGGAAAAGGCTGAGAGCCAAAGTGACAGGGTCTGCTCGTGTGTCCTCTTAGGAGGTTTCAGACAAGCTATGCCTTTCAGGCCTAGCTTCTTTACTTTGGGAGTTATTGCTGGACGTTTAGCATGTTTTGAACTGCAGTCTGCTAGGGCCGAGAAAAGCACCGTAGGAGGTTCCAGGCATGTTCCCTCTTTCCAGGCAAAGGAAAAGGCTGAGAGCCAAAGTGACAGGGTCTGCTCGTGTGTCCTGTTAGGAGGTTTCAGACGAGCTATGCCTTTCAGGCCTAGCTTCTTTACTTTGGGAGTTATTGCTGGACGTTTAGCATGTTTTGAACTGCAGTCTGCTAGGGCCGAGAAAAGCACCGTAGGAGGTTCCAGGCATGTTCCCTCTTTCCAGGCAAAGGAAAAGGCTGAGAGCCAAAGTGACAGGGTCTGCTCGTGTGTCCTGTTAGGAGGTTTCAGACAAGCTATGCCTTTCAGGCCTAGCTTCTTTACTTTGGGAGTTATTGCTGGACGTTTAGCATGTTTTGAACTGCAGTCTGCTAGGGCCGAGAAAAGCACCGTAGGAGGTTCCAGGCATGTTCCCTCTTTCCAGGCAAAGGAAAAGGCTGAGAGCCAAAGTGACAGGGTCTGCTCGTGTGTCCTGTTAGGAGGTTTCAGACAAGCTATGCCTTTCAGGCCTAGCTTCTTTACTTTGGGAGTTATTGCTGGACGTTTAGCATGTTTTGAACTGCAGTCTGCTAGGGCCGAGAAAAGCACCGTAGGAGGTTCCAGGCATGTTCCCTCTTTCCAGGCAAAGGAAAAGGCTGAGAGCCAAAGTGACAGGGTCTGCTCGTGTGTCCTCTTAGGAGGTTTCAGACAAGCTATGCCTTTCAGGCCTAGCTTCTTTACTTTGGGAGTTATTGCTGGACGTTTAGCATGTTTTGAACTGCAGTCTGCTAGGGCCGAGAAAAGCACCGTAGGAGGTTCCAGGCATGTTCCCTCTTTCCAGGCAAAGGAAAAGGCTGAGAGCCAAAGTGACAGGGTCTGCTCGTGTGTCCTGTTAGGAGGTTTCAGACGAGCTATGCCTTTCAGGCCTAGCTTCTTTACTTTGGGAGTTATTGCTGGACGTTTAGCATGTTTTGAACTGCAGTCTGCTAGGGCCGAGAAAAGCACCGTAGGAGGTTCCAGGCATGTTCCCTCTTTCCAGGCAAAGGAAAAGGCTGAGAGCCAAAGTGACAGGGTCTGCTCGTGTGTCCTGTTAGGAGGTTTCAGACAAGCTATGCCTTTCAGGCCTAGCTTCTTTACTTTGGGAGTTATTGCTGGACGTTTAGCATGTTTTGAACTGCAGTCTGCTAGGGCCGAGAAAAGCACCGTAGGAGGTTCCAGGCATGTTCCCTCTTTCCAGGCAAAGGAAAAGGCTGAGAGCCAAAGTGACAGGGTCTGCTCGTGTGTCCTGTTAGGAGGTTTCAGACAAGCTATGCCTTTCAGGCCTAGCTTCTTTACTTTGGGAGTTATTGCTGGACGTTTAGCATGTTTTGAACTGCAGTCTGCTAGGGCCGAGAAAAGCACCGTAGGAGGTTCCAGGCATGTTCCCTCTTTCCAGGCAAAGGAAAAGGCTGAGAGCCAAAGTGACAGGGTCTGCTCGTGTGTCCTCTTAGGAGGTTTCAGACAAGCTATGCCTTTCAGGCCTAGCTTCTTTACTTTGGGAGTTATTGCTGGACGTTTAGCATGTTTTGAACTGCAGTCTGCTAGGGCCGAGAAAAGCACCGTAGGAGGTTCCAGGCATGTTCCCTCTTTCCAGGCAAAGGAAAAGGCTGAGAGCCAAAGTGACAGGGTCTGCTCGTGTGTCCTGTTAGGAGGTTTCAGACGAGCTATGCCTTTCAGGCCTAGCTTCTTTACTTTGGGAGTTATTGCTGGACGTTTAGCATGTTTTGAACTGCAGTCTGCTAGGGCCGAGAAAAGCACCGTAGGAGGTTCCAGGCATGTTCCCTCTTTCCAGGCAAAGGAAAAGGCTGAGAGCCAAAGTGACAGGGTCTGCTCGTGTGTCCTGTTAGGAGGTTTCAGACAAGCTATGCCTTTCAGGCCTAGCTTCTTTACTTTGGGAGTTATTGCTGGACGTTTAGCATGTTTTGAACTGCAGTCTGCTAGGGCCGAGAAAAGCACCGTAGGAGGTTCCAGGCATGTTCCCTCTTTCCAGGCAAAGGAAAAGGCTGAGAGCCAAAGTGACAGGGTCTGCTCGTGTGTCCTGTTAGGAGGTTTCAGACAAGCTATGCCTTTCAGGCCTAGCTTCTTTACTTTGGGAGTTATTGCTGGACGTTTAGCATGTTTTGAACTGCAGTCTGCTAGGGCCGAGAAAAGCACCGTAGGAGGTTCCAGGCATGTTCCCTCTTTCCAGGCAAAGGAAAAGGCTGAGAGCCAAAGTGACAGGGTCTGCTCGTGTGTCCTCTTAGGAGGTTTCAGACAAGCTATGCCTTTCAGGCCTAGCTTCTTTACTTTGGGAGTTATTGCTGGACGTTTAGCATGTTTTGAACTGCAGTCTGCTAGGGCCGAGAAAAGCACCGTAGGAGGTTCCAGGCATGTTCCCTCTTTCCAGGCAAAGGAAAAGGCTGAGAGCCAAAGTGACAGGGTCTGCTCGTGTGTCCTGTTAGGAGGTTTCAGACGAGCTATGCCTTTCAGGCCTAGCTTCTTTACTTTGGGAGTTATTGCTGGACGTTTAGCATGTTTTGAACTGCAGTCTGCTAGGGCCGAGAAAAGCACCGTAGGAGGTTCCAGGCATGTTCCCTCTTTCCAGGCAAAGGAAAAGGCTGAGAGCCAAAGTGACAGGGTCTGCTCGTGTGTCCTGTTAGGAGGTTTCAGACAAGCTATGCCTTTCAGGCCTAGCTTCTTTACTTTGGGAGTTATTGCTGGACGTTTAGCATGTTTTGAACTGCAGTCTGCTAGGGCCGAGAAAAGCACCGTAGGAGGTTCCAGGCATGTTCCCTCTTTCCAGGCAAAGGAAAAGGCTGAGAGCCAAAGTGACAGGGTCTGCTCGTGTGTCCTGTTAGGAGGTTTCAGACAAGCTATGCCTTTCAGGCCTAGCTTCTTTACTTTGGGAGTTATTGCTGGACGTTTAGCATGTTTTGAACTGCAGTCTGCTAGGGCCGAGAAAAGCACCGTAGGAGGTTCCAGGCATGTTCCCTCTTTCCAGGCAAAGGAAAAGGCTGAGAGCCAAAGTGACAGGGTCTGCTCGTGTGTCCTGTTAGGAGGTTTCAGACAAGCTATGCCTTTCAGGCCTAGCTTCTTTACTTTGGGAGTTATTGCTGGACGTTTAGCATGTTTTGAACTGCAGTCTGCTAGGGCCGAGAAAAGCACCGTAGGAGGTTCCAGGCATGTTCCCTCTTTCCAGGCAAAGGAAAAGGCTGAGAGCCAAAGTGACAGGGTCTGCTCGTATGTCCTGTGAGGAGGTTTCAGACAAGCTATGCCTTTCAGGCCTCGCTTCTTTACTTTGGGAGTTATTGCTGGACGTTTAGCATGTTTTGAACTGCAGTCTGCTAGGGCCGAGAAAAGCACCGTAGGAGGTTCCAGGCATGTTCCCTCTTTCCAGGCAAAGGAAAAGGCTGAGAGCCAAAGTGACAGGGTCTGCTCGTGTGTCCTGTTAGGAGGTTTCAGACGAGCTATGCCTTTCAGGCCTAGCTTCTTTACTTTGGGAGTTATTGCTGGACGTTTAGCATGTTTTGAACTGCAGTCTGCTAGGGCCGAGAAAAGCACCGTAGGAGGTTCCAGGCATGTTCCCTCTTTCCAGGCAAAGGAAAAGGCTGAGAGCCAAAGTGACAGGGTCTGCTCGTGTGTCCTGTTAGGAGGTTTCAGACAAGCTATGCCTTTCAGGCCTAGCTTCTTTACTTTGGGAGTTATTGCTGGACGTTTAGCATGTTTTGAACTGCAGTCTGCTAGGGCCGAGAAAAGCACCGTAGGAGGTTCCAGGCATGTTCCCTCTTTCCAGGCAAAGGAAAAGGCTGAGAGCCAAAGTGACAGGGTCTGCTCGTGTGTCCTGTTAGGAGGTTTCAGACGAGCTATGCCTTTCAGGCCTAGCTTCTTTACTTTGGGAGTTATTGCTGGACGTTTAGCATGTTTTGAACTGCAGTCTGCTAGGGCCGAGAAAAGCACCGTAGGAGGTTCCAGGCATGTTCCCTCTTTCCAGGCAAAGGAAAAGGCTGAGAGCCAAAGTGACAGGGTCTGCTCGTGTGTCCTGTTAGGAGGTTTCAGACAAGCTATGCCTTTCAGGCCTAGCTTCTTTACTTTGGGAGTTATTGCTGGACGTTTAGCATGTTTTGAACTGCAGTCTGCTAGGGCCGAGAAAAGCACCGTAGGAGGTTCCAGGCATGTTCCCTCTTTCCAGGCAAAGGAAAAGGCTGAGAGCCAAAGTGACAGGGTCTGCTCGTGTGTCCTGTTAGGAGGTTTCAGACAAGCTATGCCTTTCAGGCCTAGCTTCTTTACTTTGGGAGTTATTGCTGGACGTTTAGCATGTTTTGAACTGCAGTCTGCTAGGGCCGAGAAAAGCACCGTAGGAGGTTCCAGGCATGTTCCATCTTTCCAGGCAAAGGAAAAGGCTGAGAGCCAAAGTGACAGGGTCTGCTCGTGTGTCCTGTTAGGAGGTTTCAGACAAGCTATGCCTTTCAGGCCTAGCTTCTTTACTTTGGGAGTTATTGCTGGACGTTTAGCATGTTTTGAACTGCAGTCTGCTAGGGCCGAGAAAAGCACCGTAGGAGGTTCCAGGCATGTTCCCTCTTTCCAGGCAAAGGAAAAGGCTGAGAGCCAAAGTGACAGGGTCTGCTCGTGTGTCCTGTTAGGAGGTTTCAGACGAGCTATGCCTTTCAGGCCTAGCTTCTTTACTTTGGGAGTTATTGCTGGACGTTTAGCATGTTTTGAACTGCAGTCTGCTAGGGCCGAGAAAAGCACCGTAGGAGGTTCCAGGCATGTTCCCTCTTTCCAGGCAAAGGAAAAGGCTGAGAGCCAAAGTGACAGGGTCTGCTCGTGTGTCCTGTTAGGAGGTTTCAGACAAGCTATGCCTTTCAGGCCTAGCTTCTTTACTTTGGGAGTTATTGCTGGACGTTTAGCATGTTTTGAACTGCAGTCTGCTAGGGCCGAGAAAAGCACCGTAGGAGGTTCCAGGCATGTTCCCTCTTTCCAGGCAAAGGAAAAGGCTGAGAGCCAAAGTGACAGGGTCTGCTCGTGTGTCCTGTTAGGAGGTTTCAGACAAGCTATGCCTTTCAGGCCTAGCTTCTTTACTTTGGGAGTTATTGCTGGACGTTTAGCATGTTTTGAACTGCAGTCTGCTAGGGCCGAGAAAAGCACCGTAGGAGGTTCCAGGCATGTTCCCTCTTTCCAGGCAAAGGAAAAGGCTGAGAGCCAAAGTGACAGGGTCTGCTCGTGTGTCCTGTTAGGAGGTTTCAGACAAGCTATGCCTTTCAGGCCTAGCTTCTTTACTTTGGGAGTTATTGCTGGACGTTTAGCATGTTTTGAACTGCAGTCTGCTAGGGCCGAGAAAAGCACCGTAGGAGGTTCCAGGCATGTTCCCTCTTTCCAGGCAAAGGAAAAGGCTGAGAGCCAAAGTGACAGGGTCTGCTCGTGTGTCCTGTTAGGAGGTTTCAGACAAGCTATGCCTTTCAGGCCTAGCTTCTTTACTTTGGGAGTTATTGCTGGACGTTTAGCATGTTTTGAACTGCAGTCTGCTAGGGCCGAGAAAAGCACCGTAGGAGGTTCCAGGCATGTTCCCTCTTTCCAGGCAAAGGAAAAGGCTGAGAGCCAAAGTGACAGGGTCTGCTCGTGTGTCCTGTTAGGAGGTTTCAGACAAGCTATGCCTTTCAGGCCTAGCTTCTTTACTTTGGGAGTTATTGCTGGACGTTTAGCATGTTTTGAACTGCAGTCTGCTAGGGCCGAGAAAAGCACCGTAGGAGGTTCCAGGCATGTTCCCTCTTTCCAGGCAAAGGAAAAGGCTGAGAGCCAAAGTGACAGGGTCTGCTCGTGTGTCCTGTTAGGAGGTTTCAGACAAGCTATGCCTTTCAGGCCTAGCTTCTTTACTTTGGGAGTTATTGCTGGACGTTTAGCATGTTTTGAACTGCAGTCTGCTAGGGCCGAGAAAAGCACCGTAGGAGGTTCCAGGCATGTTCCCTCTTTCCAGGCAAAGGAAAAGGCTGAGAGCCAAAGTGACAGGGTCTGCTCGTGTGTCCTGTTAGGAGGTTTCAGACAAGCTATGCCTTTCAGGCCTAGCTTCTTTACTTTGGGAGTTATTGCTGGACGTTTAGCATGTTTTGAACTGCAGTCTGCTAGGGCCGAGAAAAGCACCGTAGGAGGTTCCAGGCATGTTCCCTCTTTCCAGGCAAAGGAAAAGGCTGAGAGCCAAAGTGACAGGGTCTGCTCGTGTGTCCTGTTAGGAGGTTTCAGACAAGCTATGCCTTTCAGGCCTAGCTTCTTTACTTTGGGAGTTATTGCTGGACGTTTAGCATGTTTTGAACTGCAGTCTGCTAGGGCCGAGAAAAGCACCGTAGGAGGTTCCAGGCATGTTCCCTCTTTCCAGGCAAAGGAAAAGGCTGAGAGCCAAAGTGACAGGGTCTGCTCGTGTGTCCTGTTAGGAGGTTTCAGACAAGCTATGCCTTTCAGGCCTAGCTTCTTTACTTTGGGAGTTATTGATGGACGTTTAGCATGTTTTGAACTGCAGTCTGCTAGGGCCGAGAAAAGCACCGTAGGAGGTTCCAGGCATGTTCCCTCTTTCCAGGCAAAGGAAAAGGCTGAGAGCCAAAGTGACAGGGTCTGCTCGTGTGTCCTGTTAGGAGGTTTCAGACAAGCTATGCCTTTCAGGCCTAGCTTCTTTACTTTGGGAGTTATTGATGGACGTTTAGCATGTTTTGAACTGCAGTCTGCTAGGGCCGAGAAAAGCACCGTAGGAGGTTCCAGGCATGTTCCCTCTTTCCAGGCAAAGGAAAAGGCTGAGAGCCAAAGTGACAGGGTCTGCTCGTGTGTCCTGTTAGGAGGTTTCAGACAAGCTATGCCTTTCAGGCCTAGCTTCTTTACTTTGGGAGTTATTGCTGGACGTTTAGCATGTTTTGAACTGCAGTCTGCTAGGGCCGAGAAAAGCACCGTAGGAGGTTCCAGGCATGTTCCCTCTTTCCAGGCAAAGGAAAAGGCTGAGAGCCAAAGTGACAGGGTCTGCTCGTGTGTCCTGTTAGGAGGTTTCAGACAAGCTATGCCTTTCAGGCCTAGCTTCTTTACTTTGGGAGTTATTGCTGGACGTTTAGCATGTTTTGAACTGCAGTCTGCTAGGGCCGAGAAAAGCACCGTAGGAGGTTCCAGGCATGTTCCCTCTTTCCAGGCAAAGGAAAAGGCTGAGAGCCAAAGTGACAGGGTCTGCTCGTGTGTCCTGTTAGGAGGTTTCAGACAAGCTATGCCTTTCAGGCCTAGCTTCTTTACTTTGGGAGTTATTGATGGACGTTTAGCATGTTTTGAACTGCAGTCTGCTAGGGCCGAGAAAAGCACCGTAGGAGGTTCCAGGCATGTTCCCTCTTTCCAGGCAAAGGAAAAGGCTGAGAGCCAAAGTGACAGGGTCTGCTCGTGTGTCCTGTTAGGAGGTTTCAGACAAGCTATGCCTTTCAGGCCTAGCTTCTTTACTTTGGGAGTTATTGATGGACGTTTAGCATGTTTTGAACTGCAGTCTGCTAGGGCCGAGAAAAGCACCGTAGGAGGTTCCAGGCATGTTCCCTCTTTCCAGGCAAAGGAAAAGGCTGAGAGCCAAAGTGACAGGGTCTGCTCGTGTGTCCTGTTAGGAGGTTTCAGACAAGCTATGCCTTTCAGGCCTAGCTTCTTTACTTTGGGAGTTATTGCTGGACGTTTAGCATGTTTTGAACTGCAGTCTGCTAGGGCCGAGAAAAGCACCGTAGGAGGTTCCAGGCATGTTCCCTCTTTCCAGGCAAAGGAAAAGGCTGAGAGCCAAAGTGACAGGGTCTGCTCGTGTGTCCTGTTAGGAGGTTTCAGACAAGCTATGCCTTTCAGGCCTAGCTTCTTTACTTTGGGAGTTATTGCTGGACGTTTAGCATGTTTTGAACTGCAGTCTGCTAGGGCCGAGAAAACAGCACCGTAGGAGGTTCCAGGCATGTTCCCTCTTTCCAGGCAAAGGAAAAGAGGCTGAGAGCCAAAGTGACAGGGTCTGCTCGAGGGTGTGTCCTGTTAGGAGGTTTCAGACAAGCTATGCCTTTCAGGCCTAGCTTCTTTACTTTGGGAGTTATTGCTGGACGGTTTAGCATGTTTTTGAACTGCAGTCTGCTAGGGCCGAGAAAAGCACCGTAGGAGGTTCCAGGCATGTTCCCTCTTTCCAGGCAAAGGAAAAGGCTGAGAGCCAAAGTGACAGGGTCTGCTCGTGTGTCCTGTTAGGAGGATTCAGACAAGCTATGCCTTTCAGGGCCTAGCTTCTTTACTTTGGGAGTTATTGCTGGACGTTTAGCATGTTTTGAACTGCAGGTCTGCTAGGGGCCGAGAAAAGCACCGTAGGAGGTTCCAGGCATGTTCCCCTCTTTCCAGGCAAAGGAAAAGGCTGAGAGCCAAAGTGACAGGGTCTCTGCTCGTGTGTCCTGTTAGGAGGTTTCAGACAAGCTATGCCTTTCAGGCCTAGCTTCTTTACTTTGGAGTTATTGCTGGACGTTTAGCATGTTTTGAACTGCAGTCTGCTGAGGGCCGAGAAAGCAGCACGTAGGAGGTTCCAGGCATGTTCCCCTCTTTCCAGGCAAAGGAAAAGGCTGAGAGCCGAAAGTGACAGGGTCTGCTCGTGTGTCCTGTTAGGAGGTTTCAGACAAGCTATGCCTTTCAGGCCTGAGCTTCTTTACTTTGGGAGTTATTGATGGACGTTTTGAGCATGTTTTGAACTGCAGTCTGCTAGGGCCGAGAAGAAGCAGCCGTAGGAGGTTCCAGGCATGTTCCCTCTTTCCAGGCAAAGGAAAAGGCTGAGAGCCAAAGTGACAGGGTCTGCTCGTGTGTCCTGTTAGGAGGTTTCAGACAAGCTATGCCTTTCAGGCCTAGCTTCTTTACTTTGGGAGTTATTGATGGACGTTTAGCATGTTTTCTGAACTGCAGTCTGCTAGGGGCC
>JAKCOZ010000952.1:0-38987 GCA_022605955.1 Rallus limicola
TTCCCTGGGGTGAGGAGGAGGAGGTGGAGGAAGGACATCATGGTTGGGTTGTGTGGGGTGGGATGGGATGAGGAAGAGGAGGAAGGACACCACAGTTGGGTTCCCTGGGGTGGGATGGGGGTGAGGAGGAGGAGGAGGAGGAGGAGGAAGGACATCATGGTTGGGTTGTGTGGGGTGGGATGGGATGAGGAGGAGGAGGAAGGACACCATGTTTGGGTTCCCTGGGGTGAGGAGGAGGAGGAGGTGGAGGAGGAGGAGGAGGAGGAGGAAGGACATCATGGTTGGGTTGTGTGGGGTGGGATGGGATGAGGAAGGAGGAGGAAGGACACCACAGTTGGGTTCCCTGGGGTGGGATGGGGTGAGGAGGAGGAGGAGGAGGAGGAAGGACACCTTGTTTGGGTTCCTGGGGTGGGATGGGATGAGAATGAGGAGGAGGAAGGACACCATGTTTGGGTTCCCTGGGGTGAGGAGGGTGAGGAGGAGGAGGAGGAGGAGGAGGAAGGACACCATGTTTGGGTTCCTTGGGGTGAGGAGGAGGAGGAGGAGGAGAAGGAGGAGGAGGAAGGACACCATGTTTGGGTTCCCTGGGGTGGGATGGGATGAGGAGGAGGAGGAGGAGGAGGAGGAAGGACACCACGTTTGGGTTCTCTGGGGTGGGATGGGGGTGAGGAGGAGGAGAAGGAGGAGGAGGAAGGACACCACGTTTGGGTTCCCTGGGGTGGGGATGGGATGAGGATGAGGAGGAAGGACACCCTGTTTGCGTTCCCTGGGGTGGGATGGGGTGAGGAGGAGGAGGAGGAGGAGGAGGAGGATGAGGAGGGAGGAGGAAGGACACCTTGTTTGGGTTCCTGGGTGGGATGGGGTGAGGAGGAGGAGGAGGAGGAGGAGGAGGAGGAGGAGGAGGAGGAGGAGGAGGAAGGAGGAGGAGGAGAGGAGGAGGAGGAGGAGGAAGGACACCCTGTTTGGGTTCCCTGTGGTGAGGAGGAGGAGGAGGAGGAGGAGGAGGGAGGACACCACGTTTGGGTTCTCTGGGGTGGGATGGGGTGAGGAGGAGAAGGAGGAGGAGGAAGGACACCACGTTTGGGTTCTCTGGGGTGGGATGGGGTGAGGAGGAGGAGGAGGAGGAGGAAGGACACCACGTTTGGGGTTCTCTGGGGTGGGATGGGGTGAGGGAGGAGGAGGAGGAGGAGGAAGGACACCCTGTTTGGGTTCCTGGGGTGGGATGGGGTGAGGAGGGGTCCAGGTTCTGGGTGTCCCCCCAGCTGTTTGTCCCGTTGTGCTCAGGGGGAAGCTGAGCTCCCGCTCGGATCTCTACTGCGTGGAGGAGGAGACCTGGAGCAACGGCCAGGGCTTCACCGCCAGCAACCCCGCAGCCACCTGGGAGGGGTGAGCAGAGGGGACCCCTGGAGGAGGGGTTGGGTGGGGGTTGGGTTGGGTGGTGGTTGGTTGGATGGTGGTTGGTTGGAGGAGGTTGGCTGGAGGAGGTTGGCTTGGGTGGTGGTTGGGTGGGTGGTGGTTGGGTGGTTGGTGGGAGGTTGGGTTGGGTGGTTGTTGGTTGGAGGAGGTTGGTTGGGTGGTGGTTGGTTTGGCTGGTGGTTGGGTGGAGGAGGTTGGGTTGGGGTGGTGGTTGGGTTGGGTGGTTGTCGGTTGGAGGAGGTTGGGTTGGGTGGTGGTTGTTGGTTGGAGGTTGGAGGTTGGGTTGGGTTAGGTTGGGTTGGGTGGTGGTTGGTTGGATGGTGGTTGGGTGGAGGAGGTTGGGTTGGGTGGTGGTTGGGTTGGGTGGTGGTTGGTTGGGTGGTGGTTGGGTGGGTGGTGGTTGGGTGGGGGTTGGGTTGGGTGGTGGTTGGGTTGGGTGGTGTTTGGTTGGCTGGTGGTTGGGTGGAGGAGGTTGGGTTGGGTGGTGGTTGGTTGGAGAAGGTTGAGTTGGGTGGTGGTTGGTTGGCTGGTGGTTGGGTGGAGGAGGTTGGTTGGGTGGTGGTTGGGTTGGGTGGTGGTTGGTTGGCTGGTGGTTGGGGTGGTTGGGTGGATGGTTGTTGGTTGGAGGTTGGGTTGGGTTGGGTTGGGTGGTGGTTGGGTTGGGTGGTGGTTGGTTGGCTGGTGGTTGGTTGGAGGAGGTTGGTTGGGTGGTGGTTGGGTTGGGTGGTGGTTGGTTGACTGGTGGTTGGTTGGATGGTGGTTGGAGGAGGTTGGTTGGGTGGTGGTTGGGTTGGGTGGTGGTTGGTTGACTGGTGGGTTGGTTGGATGGTGGTTGGGTGGTTGGGTGGATGGTTGTTGGTTGGTGGTTGGGTTGGGTGGTGGTTGGTTGGAGGAGGTTGGTTGGGTGGTGGTTGGTTGGCTGGTGGTTGGGTGGAGGAGGTTGGGTTGGGTGGTGGTTGGGTTGGGTGGTTGTCGGTTGGAGGAGGTTGGGTTGGGTGGTGGTTGTTGGTTGGAGGTTGGAGGTTGGGTTGGGTTAGGTTGGGTTGGCTGGTGGTTGGTTGGAGGTTGGGTTGGGTGGGGGTTGGTTGGAGGTTGGGTTGGGTGGGGGTTGGTTGGCTGGTGGTCGGTTGGATGGTGGTTGGTTGGGTGGTTGTTGGTTGGAGGAGGTTGGGTGGTTGGTGACCAGTTGGGTGGTTGTTGGTTGGAGGAGGTTGAATGGTTGGTGAGCGGTTGGGTTTGGTGGTGGTCAGTTGGATGGTGGTTGGTTGGGTTGGGTGGTGGTTGGTTGGAGGAGGTTGGGTGGTTGGTGACCAGTTGGGTGGTTGTTGGTTGGAGGAGGTTGGGTTGGGTGGTGGTTGGGTTGGATGGTGGTTGGTTGGGTGGTGGTTGGTTGGAGGAGGTTGGGTGGTTGGTGACCAGTTGGGTGGTTGTTGGTTGGAGGAGGTTGGGTGGTTGGTTGGGTTGGGTGGTGGTTGGTTGGAGGAGGTTGGGTGGTTGGTGACCAGTTGGGTGGTTGTTGGTTGGAGGAGGTTGGGTTGGGTGGTGGTTGGGTTGGATGGTGGTTGGTTGGGTGGTGGTTGGTTGGAGGAGGTTGGGTGGTTGGTGACCAGTTGGGTGGTTGGTAACCAAGGAGCTTCTCAGTGGGGGGGTCCACACCAACACCTCTCCTCTCACCCTACAGACCTGGAGACCCCCCGGCAACAACTACATCAGCCTGGAGAGGGTGGACACCTCGCAGAGGGGTAGGTCCCCCACCTCCTGGAGAACCTCCCCCACCCCCTCAACTCCCAGGGTGAGGATGGTGAGGTCCCACCCCGTGTCCCACCCCCACCCCCCCCCTCACCATCTCTCTCCCCTCCCCCCAGGTCCACATCCAGCGCCCGTCCCAGATCATCATCCCGTGAGAGGAACCGCAGGAGGACCTGGGGGGGGGTGGGGTGGGGTGGGATGGGGTGGGAGACCCCGGAGAAACCCACCCCACCCCCCCACCCCCCCACCCCTAACTTTATCACAGAGCTTTATTTATCACCCAATAAACCACTGTTTGTACTGTCACCTGCTTGGGAGGACACTGAGGGGACACCTGGATGGGGGGACACCAAGGTTGGGAGGACACCAGGGTGGGCACCTGGTTGGGGGGACACCAAGGTTGGGAGGACACTGAGGGGACACCTGGATGGGGGGGACACCAAGGTTGGGAGGACACCAGGGTGACACCAGGTTGGGGAGGACACCAGGGTGGCACCTGGTTGGGAGGACACCAAGGTTGGGAGGACACCAGGGTGACACCTGGTTGGGAGGACACCAAGGTTGGGAGGACACCAGGGTGGCACCTGGTTGGGAGGACACCAAGGTTGTGAGGACACCAAGGAGACACCTGGGTTCGGGGGGGGACACCAAGGGGTCACCAGGTTGGGAGGACACTGAGGTGACACCAGGTTGGGAGGACATAGAGGTGACACCTGGATGGGAGGACACCAAGGTGACACCAGGTTGGGAGGACACTGAGGTGGCACCTGGTTTGGGGGACACCAAGGTGACAACTGGATGGGTGGACACCAGGGTGACACCAGGTTAGGAGGACACTGAGGTGACACCTGGATGGGAGGACACCAAAGTTGTGAGGACACCAGGGTGACACCAGGTTGTGAGGACACCAGGGTGACACCAGGTTGGGGGAGGACATCGAGGTGGCACCTGGTTGGGGGGACACCAAAGTTGTGAGGACACCAGGGTGACACCTGGATGGGAGGACACCAAGGTGACACGTGGTTGGGAAGCCACAAAGGTGACACCTGGATGGGAGGACACCAGGGTGGACATCTGGATGGGAAGCCACAAAGGAGACACCTGGATGGGAGGACACCAAAGTTGTGAGGACACCAGGGTGACACCAGGTTGGGAGGACGCCAAGATGACACCCAGTTGTGGGGCCACCAAAGTGACACCTGGATGGGAGGACACCAGGGTGGCACCTGGTTAGGAAGCCACTGAGGTAACAACCTGGGTTGGGAGGACACCAAGGAGCCACCTGGATGGGAGGGGACACCAAGGAGACACCTGGATGGGAGGACACCAAAGTTGTGAGGACACCAGGGTGACACCAGGTTGGGAGGACATTGAGGTGACACCTGGATGGGAGGACACCAAGGTTGGGGAGGACACCAGGGTGACACCAGACTGGGAGGGGACACCAAGGTGACACCTGGATGGGAGGACACCAGGGGTGACACCAGACTGGGAGGGGGACACCAAGGAGACACCTGGTTGGGGGGACACCGAGGTTGGGAGGACACCAGGGTGGACACGTAGCTGGGATGCCATTGAGGTGACACCTGACTGGGGGTGACACCGAGGTTGTGAGGCCACCAGGGTGACACCAGGCTGGGAGGACATGGTGGTGACACCCGGTCAAAGGTCACTGGCAAAGTTCCAGGCCACGTCTCCTTCCCGCCCCCTCCCCCGCTGGGAAAGGGCCAAAGGGCTGGAGGGGGGGGGGGGGGGGAGGGGGGTGGCCTTGGAGGAGGTGGGGTGGGAGGGAGGCCTGGAATCCCACCTGGTGTAAGGGAGGAGTAGGGTCCCAGGGGCAGCAAGGGTGGGAGATGTAGGGGACCTGGTGTAAGGTATGAGTAGGGTCCCAGGGGTAGTAAGGGGTGGGAGATCTCCATGGCCTGGAATCTTACTCCTGGTGTAAGGTAGGAGTAGGGTCCAAGGGGAAACTAGGGTGGGAGATGTAGGGACCTGGTGTAAGGTAGGAGTAGGGTCCCACAGGCATCAAAGGTGGGAGATCTCCATGGCCTGGAATCCTACTCCTGGGTGTAAGGTAGGAGTAGGGTCCCAGGGGCAGCAAAGTGGGACATATAGGGACCTGTGTAAGGTAGGAGTAGGGGTCCCAGGGGGTAGTAAGGGTTGGAGATCTCCATGGCCTGGAATCCTACTCCTGGTGTAGGGCAGGAGTAGGGTCCCAGGAGTAATAAGGGTGGGAGATCTCCATGGCCTGGAATCCCACCTGGTGTAAGGTAGGAGTAAGATCCCAAGGGGCAGCAAGGGTGGGAGATGTAGGGACCTGGTGTAAGGTAGGAGTAGGGTCCCACAGGGCATCAAAGGTGGGAGATCTCCATGGCCTGGAATCCTACTCCTGGTGTAAGGTAGGAGTAGGGTCCCAGGGGTAATAAGGGTGGGAGATCTCCATGGCCTGGAATCCCACCTGGTGTAAGGTAGGAGTAGGGTCCCAGGGGCAGCAAGGGTGGGAGATGTAGGGACCTGGTGTAAGGCAGGAGTAGGGTCCCAGGGGTAGTAAGGGTGGGAGATCTCCATGTCCTGGAATCCTACTCCTGGTGTAAGGTAGGAGTAGGATCCTAGGGGCAGCAAGGGTGGGAGATGTAGGGACCTGGTGTAAGGTAGGAGTAGGGTCCCACAGGCATCAAAGGTGGGAGATCTCCATGGCCTGGAATCCTACTCCTGGTGTAAGGTAGGAGTAGGGTCCCATGGGCAGCAAGGTGGGAGATATGGGAACCTGGTGTAGGGCAGGAGTAGGGTCCCAGGGGCAGCAAAGTGGGACATATAGGGACCTGGTGTAAGGTAGGAGTAGGGTCCCAGGGGGCAGCAAAGTGGGACATATAGGGACCTGGTGTAGGGTAGGAGTAGGGTCCCAGGGGTAGTAAGGGTTGGAGATCTCCATGGCCTGGAATCCTACTTCTGGTGTAGGGCAGGAGTAGAGTCCAAGGGGTAGTAAGGGTGAGATATCTCCATGGCCTGGAATCTTACTCCTGGTGTAGGGTAGGAGTAAGGGTCACAAGGGTCAACTGGGGTGGGAGATGTAGGGACCTGGTGTAGGGCAGGAGTAGGGTCCCAGGGGCAGCAAAGTGGGAGATGTAGGGACCTGGTGTAGGGCAGGAGTAGGGTCCCAGGGGTAGTAAGGGTGGGAGATCTCCATGGCCTGGAATCCTACTCCTGGTGTAGGGCAGGGAGTAGGGTCCCAGGGGGGTTTGTGGTGGGCAGTGGGGTGGGACAGGGACATCGTGGGGGGGGGGGGGGAGCAGGTGACACACAGGTGGGGCGAGGGAGGGACCCCAGAGGAGGAAGAGGAGGAGGAGGGAAGGAATGAGGAACCGGGGCCACCACCCCTCCTGTGTGTAGGTGTCCTCGAGCTGTCACCGTCCTGCCCCACCCCGGCGTCACCCGCCGCAGGAACCGCGGACGTGGGGACAACCTGGCGTGACACCGGCTGGGCCAGGAGCCCAACCCCCACCCTGCTCCTGTCCCTCAGGGCTAAAAATTAGCGAGGTGTCTTCTCCTCACCCCACCCCAACCCCACGGCGGGGGTGAAGGTGGGGGTGAAGTCCAAGCCTTGCTAAAAATAGGCCTGAGGTGTGGCCTGGAATCCTACTCCTGGTGTAAGGCAGGAGTAGAGTCCAAGGGGTAGTGAGGGTGGGAGATCTCCATGGCCTGGAATCCTACTCCTGGTGTAGGGCAGGAGTAGAGTCCAAGGGGTAGTGAGGGTGGGAGATCTCCATGGCCTGGAATCCTACTCCTGGTGTAGGGCAGGAGTAGAGTCCAAGGGGTAGTAAGGGTGGGAGATCTCCATGGCCTGGAATGCCACCTGGTGTAAGGTATGAGTAGGGTCCCAGGGGTAGTAAGGGTGGGAAATCTCCATGGCCTGGAATCCTACTCCTGGTGTAAGGTAGGAGTAGGGTCCCAGGGGTAGTGAGGGTGGGAGATGTAGGGACCTGGTGTAAGGTAGGAGTAGGGGTCCCAGGGGTAGTGAGGGTGGGAGATCTCCATGGCCTGGAATGCCACCTGGTGTAAGGTATGAGTAGGGTCCAAGGGGTAGTGAGGGTGGGAGATCTCCATGGCCTGGAATGCCACCTGGTGTAAGGAATGAGTAGGGTCCTGGGGGTAGTAAGGGTGGGAGATCTCCATGGCCTGGAATCCTATTCCTGGTGTAAGGTAGGAGTAGGGTCCAAGGGGTAGTGAGGGTGGGAGATCTCCATGGCCTGGAATCCTATTCCTGGTGTAAGGTAGGAGTAGGGTCCAAGGGGTAGTGAGGGTGGGAGATCTCCCTGACCTGGAATCCTACTCCTGCCTTACACCAGGTGGGATTCCAGGCCATGGAGATCTCCCACCCTTACTATCCCTGGGATCCCTACTCCTCCTGGTGTAGGGCAGGAGTAGAGTCCAAGGGGTAGTAAGGGTGAGATATCTCCATGACCCTGGAAACCTAGTCTTAGTGTAGGGCAGGAGTAGAGTCCAAGTGGTAGTAAGGATGGGATATCTCCATGGCCTGGAATCCTACTCCTGGTGTAGGGTAGGAGTAGAGTCCAAGGGGTAGTAAGGGTGAGAGATCTCCATGGCCTGGAAACCTACTCCTGGTCTAGGGCAGGAGTAGATTCCAAGGGGTAGTAAGGGTGGGCTCCATGGCCTGGAATGCCACCTGGTGTAAGGTAGGAGTAGAGGTCCCAGGGTCAACAAGGGTGGGAGATGTAGGGACCTGGTGTAAGGTAGGAGTAGGGTCCCACAGGCATCAAAGGGTGGGAGATCTCCATGGCCTGGAATCCTACTTCTGGTGTAGGGCAGGAGTAGGGTCCCAGGGGCAGCAAGGTGAAGGAGAGGATGAGGGAGAAGGGGATGAAGGAGAAGGTGAAGGAGAGGATGAGGATGGAGAGGGTGAAGGAGAAGGTGAGGGAGGAGGATGAAGAGGGTGAGGATGAAGGAGAGGGTGAGGGAGAGGATGGGGATGGAGAGGGTGAAGGAGAAGGTGAGGGAGGAGGATGAAGAGGGTGAGGATGAAGGAGAGGGTGAAGGGAGAGGATGGGGATGGAGAGGGTAAAGGAGGAGGATGAAGAAGGAGGAGGATGAAGAAGGAGAGGATGAAGAAGGTGAAGAAGAGAATGAAGAGGGTGAAGGAGAAGATGAAGGATGATGAAGGAGAGGATGAGGATGGAGAGGGTGAGGGAGAGGGTGAAGATGAGGATGAAGGAGGAGGAGGATGAAGGAGGAGAGGATGATGGAGAAGGTGAAGGAGAGGATGAGGATGGAGAGGGTGAAGAAGGAGAGGGTGAAGGAGGAGAGGATGAAGAAGAGGATGAAGGAGAGGATGAAGATGAAGATGAAGAAGGAGAGGATGAAGATGAGGATGAAGATGAGGATGAAGAAGGAGAGGATGAAGATGAGGATGAAGAAGAGGATGAAGAAGGAGGAGGATGAAGAAGACGAAGAAGAGGGTGAAGGAGAAGGTGAAGGAGAGATGAAGCAGGAGGCTGAAGGAGAGGATGAGGATGGAGAGGATGAAGCAGAGGGTGAAGGAGGAGAGGATGAAGGAGAAGGTCTCTCTTCCCCCCCCCCCCCCCCTCCCAAACCCCCCCCCTCCACCTACCCCAGCACAACCAGTGCCACCACCAGCAGGTCCCAGTAGGTGGCTCCCCACGCCTGGAGACCACACAGGCTCCCCCCACCCTCCCACCCAGGTTCCTCCCACCACCCCAGGTTCCTCCCACCCCCACCCAGGTTCCTCCCACCACCCCAGGTTCCTCCCACCCCCCTCAGGCCTCCTCCCACCACCCCAGGTTCCTCCCCAGCCCTGGGTTCAAAGTCCCCTTGATAAGGTGTCTGGGTGAGGAGCTGTAACCATGGAGAGCTGACAACCCCCAACAGACACACCCAGCAGGTGTGTCCCCACCACCACCACCTTGGGGACACTGAGTCACTGTGTGTGCTGGGGGGGGGGGGTGTTGTTCTACCGGTTGTACCCCAAGGGGGGGGGGGGACACACAACTGTTTGCTTTGAAGGTGGAGGAGGTCACCAACCCCCCCCTCCAAGAGCAAACAAGGTGGAGCAGAAGGTTTTGGGGCTGCCTTCTCCTCTCCCCCACCACCCCCACCCCACCCATCCCACCACCCACCCACCACCACCCCCCACCCCCCCCCACCCTTAGATTTGGGGGTGGAGGGGGAGGGGGGTGCAAAGGAAGGACCTCAGCTTCCTGGTTGGGATGGAGAAGCTTTAATTGGGTGGGGGGAATGAGAATAAATAGAATATTTACATGAATATTAATGATATTTAAATTAATAACAGCTCCTGGGGGGGGGTGTGGGGGTGAAGGTGGAACAACCCCAGGTAGAGGGTGTTGTCCACCCCCACCACCACCCCCACCAGCAGCAGTCCCTACGCCGTGGGTCCCAGCCCTCGGCGCAACACCTGGGGGTGCTCCAGGTTGGAGTTGGGGGGTGGTGGGTGGGTGGGGGGGGGGGGGGGGGGTTAATGTCCCCACCCCTTGTGTTTGGGGTCTTCTCCACCCACCATCCCCCCCCCCCCCCAATTTTTTGGGGGTGGGGGGAATGGACCTCAGGCTTGGTGAGGGTGGGGGGGGGGTGTCCCACCTCTAGACCCTCCCTGGGTGGGTGGTCTCCTGGGGTGGGTGAGATGTTCCTCCTCCTGGGTGAAGCTCAGCAACCGTGGTCCCCAGGGGTTGGGGGGGGGTGATGACCTTCATGGGGTCCTTTCTTTGGGGGGGGACACACAACCCTGGGGGGGAGGGGGTGGTGGTGGGTTTGGTGGGGTCTGGACCCACCCTCTAGACCTTCCCTGGGTGGGTGGTCTCCTGGGATGGGTGAGATGTTCCTCCTCCTGGGTGAAGCCTCAGGCACCGTGGTCCCAAGGGGTTGGGGGGGGGGGGGGGGGCGGTGATGACCTTCATGGGGTCCTATTTTGAGGTGGGGGGGTCAACCCTGGTGAGGGGTTGGTGGTGGGTTTGGTGGGGTCTTGACCCCCCCTTCATACTCTCCCTGGGTGGGTGGGTGGTCTCCTGGGGTGGGTGAGAAGTTCCTCCCCCTGGGAGGAGGTGAGCTCCACCCCAGCCTGAAGTCACCTGAGAAGGTGGTGAGAAGAGGAGGGGGGGTCAAAACCCACCTCTGTGTATGTGTCCCCCCCACCCCCCCCAAAAAAACACACTCCCCCCCCTCCCTCCCCCAACTCAGAAGGTCCAGGTTGTCCCATAAAAAAGGGGGGGGTAGATCCCAACCCATCCCCATGGTGGGTGGTGTCCTCTTCTCAAGGGTTCAAGGGTTGGTGGACAACCTCTCTGGTCTTGGTAACTGTATCTACCAAAACAAAAGGGGGTGGGGGGGTGTGTGTCACAAGAGGGGGGTGCCAGCAGGATTTTGGGGTGCCCTCAAGGTGCCCAAGTCCCATCAAGGGGGGGTGGTGGGTGCAGCTCACCGCCACGGAGGTGTCCACGGAGTCAAGGGTCACCTGGAAGTTGTCGTGGAGCTGGGCGCCTATGGGGTGAAAGGGGGTAAGGTCAGGGGTGGGGGGTGGTGATGTCACTGAGGTGACCCACACCCACACCCCACACCCACCCCCCACCCCAAAAAAAAAACCCCCCCCACCTTGGTTCCTGTAGGTGAAGTTCCCTGGGAAGGACCAGGTGTCGCTCGTGTCCTCGTACCACTTCTCCTTCATCTTCTTCTGGTTGCTGGAGGAAGGGGGGAAGGGAGGGAGTCAACCAGTGGTGGGCTCCATCTTTTGGACCCCCTTGGAACCCACCACCTCCTCCCTCCACCCCGACTCCCCTCCCCCCACCCCCAAAAAAAACAGGACCCCATGAAGGTCATCACCCCCCCCCAACCTCTTGGGACCACGGTGCTGAGCTTCACCCAGGAGGAGGAACATCTCACTCACCCCAGGAGACCACCCACCCACCCAGGGAGAGTATGAAGGGAGGTCAAGACCCCACCAAACCTGCCCCCACCCCCTCCCCAAGGGTTGTGTCCCCCCCCCCCCCAGAAAAGGACCCCATGAAGGTCATCACCCCCCCCAACCCCTTGGGACCACGGTGCTGAGCTTCACCCAGGAGGAGGAACATCTCACCCATCCCAGGAGACCACCCACCCCAGGAGACCACCCACCCAGGGAGGGTCTAGAGGTGGGACCAGACTCCACCAAGCCCACCCCCACCCCCTCCCCAGGGTTGTCCATCACCCTCCATCACCTGAAAAGCACTCTGCTCCTCTGAGCTCGGTAGAAGAAGACGGCCAGGACGATGACGGTGACACCCAGAATGGCCACGGCCAAGCCCAAGCCCACGGCCAGCTTGCTGACCCGGCTGGCACAGCGGTCATCCTGGTACCAGTAGAGGTTGGTCTCCTCACAGCTACGGGGAAGGGATGGAGAGGTCAACTCAACACCCCCCGAGGTGGGACCAGACCCCCAAGGTTGAGGTGCCCCAAACCGTGAGGCTGAGGGGCACCAGAACCCAAGGTTGAGGTTCCCCAAACCCTGAGGTTGAGGTGCCCCAAAACGTGAGGTTGAGGTCCACCAGACCCCAAGGTTGAGGTGCCCCACACCTTGAGGTTGAGGTGCCCCAAACCGTGGGGCTGAGGTGCACCAGACCCCAAGGTTGAGGTGCCCCAAACCGTGGGGCTGAGGTGCACCAGACCCCAAGGTTGAGGTGCCCCAAACCCTGAAGCTGAGGTGCCCCAAACCCCGAGGTTGAGGTGCCCCAAATCTTGAGGTTGAGGTTCCCCAGACCCCAAGGTTGAGGTGCACCAAACCCCGAGGCTGGGTTGCACCAGACCCCAAGGTTGAGGTGCCCCAAATCTTGAGGTTGAGGTTCCCCAGACCCTAACGTTGAGGTCCACCAACTCCCAAGGTTGAGGTGCCCCAAACCTTGAGGTTGAGCTGCACCAGACCCCAAGGTTGAGGTGCCCCAAACCCTGAGGCTGAGGTGCCCCAAACCCCGAGGTTGAGGTGCCCTAAATCTTGAGGTTGAGGTTCCCCAGACCCCAAGGTTGAGGTGCCCCAAATCTTGAGGTTGAGGTTCCCCAGACCCCAAGGTTGAGGTGCACCAGACCCCGAGGCTGGGTTGCATCAGACCCCAAGGTTGAGGTTCTCCAAACCCTAAGGTTGAGGTTCCCCAGACCCCAATGTTGAGGTCCGCCAACCCCCAAGGTTGAGGTGCCCCAAACCTTGAGATTGAGGTGCACCAGACCCCAAGGTTGAGGTGCCCCAAACCTTGGGGTTGAGGTGCCCCAAATCCTGAGGTTGAGGTTCCCCAGACCCCAAGGTTGAGGGGCACCAGACCATGAGGTTGAGGTCCACCAGACCCCAAGGTTGAGGTGCCCCAAAACTTGAGTTTGAGGTGCACCAAACCCTGAGGCTGGGTTGCACCAGACCCCAAGGTTGAGGTGCCCCAAACCTTGAGGTTGAGGTTCCCCAGTCCCCAAGGTTGATGTGCACCAAACCCCGAGGCTGGGTTGCACCAAACCCCAAGGTTGAGGTGCACCAACCCCCAGAGTTGAGGTGCATCAGACCCCAAGGTTGAGGTTCTCCAAACCCTGAGGTTGAGCTGCACCAGACCCCAAGGTTGAGGTGCCCCAAACCTTGAGGTTGAGGTGCACCAGACCCCAAGGTTGAGGTGCCCCAAACCTTCAGGTTGAGGTTCCCCAGACCCCAAGGTTGAGGGGCACCAGACAATGAGGTTGAGGTGCACCAGACCCCAAGGTTGAGGGGCACCAACCCCCAAGGTTGAGGTCAACCAACCTCTGAGGCTGAGGTCCACCAAACCCTCCTCCTCCTCCAAACCAGGAGGTTGAGGTCCACCAGAAAGGGGGGGTTGGTTTGGGGGTTTTTGGAGGTGGGCAGATGGTTCCCCCCCAGGACTTACACGCATTGTGGACCACCCAGGGTGATGTGACACTGTCCCCTGTTGCAGTTGATGGTGCTGGAGGTCATGGGGGTGCAGTTGGACATGCAGTAGAAGCCAGAGGTGGTCAGGTTGGGGAAGAAGAAGTCCTTGTAGTCCTCAGGCACAAAATTCTTGCAGTAATCTGGAGAAGGAAGAGCACTTCAGCTGGGGGGGGGGTGGTGGTGATGGTGGAGGTGGGGTGGGGTTGGGAGATGTTGACCACCCCCTTAAACCAGCTTGGAGACCCTTCTGTTGGGGCAGCTCACCTACTGCATCGAATTCGACTTCAGGGGTTGTCACCACCACGTCTGAGGAGCTGAAGCACAGTTCACCTGTGGAAGAGGAGATGATGACATGGAGGAAGGGACCACCAAAGGGTGGGAGAGGACTTCCTCACCCCATCCCATGGGGTCTCCAGCCCCTTCCCCTGTCCTTCCCAGGAGGATCTCAAGTACCTTCTGTGCAGTTCTGGTGGTTGACTGCTGTGAAGATGTCTTCCTGAAGGCTGGCGGAGATGTTCTGGAGCTTCTCCTGGGTTTGGGAGGTCACCATCAGGGAGATGATGACAACGTGATCCACCACCACGCTTCCAGCTCTGGTGGGAAAAGCCATGGTCCCCTTACAAACTGGGAAGGGGGGAGGGAGGGGTTGCCCAAGCTCCTGGGGAGCAGGGTTGGTTGATGGACCCCCCTCCACCAACCAGTTGATGGGCTCCCCTTCTCCACCTTGAGCAGCCACCCAGAACTCACGTCAGATTCAGGATCTTGATGCCCTTGTAGCCTTGGACCTTGTTGTAGACCGCGTCCATCTGGAAGAGGAGAGGTCTCCAGGGTGGGGAAATCGAGGCCACCTTCCCCGGATCTCCTACATCCACGGTCTATGCCCCCCAACCCCACCCAGATGCACCCACCCCCACCCAGCACCCATGGGACAGGTTTGGGACATGCTCAACCGGGCACATGATGACCCATGGTGGGCCCCCATCCCCACGTGGCCTTCACCTGCTTTGTGAAGTCCTTGACAAAGTCCAGGTAGGCAGGAGAGCTGGTGTTCTGGAGGTCCGGGGTGTACTCCCGGTTGGTGACCCTCAGCTCCACCTTCACCGTCCCGTTGGTCTCTTTTGGAGGAGGAGGAAGAGGGGCAAGTCAAGACCAGGGCATGGAGAAGACAAGGATAGACAACCCCTTGCTGCTGGGAGGGACCCCTGATGAGCCCCCCCCCATGAGCAAGGCAGGAGGTGACCTGGCCATCATCTGCTCCTCTGCATGAAGTCATTGATCCCACCACCAACCCTAGCTGGGCATCACCAGCACCTGAAGGACCTCCCTTGGACCTCCACCTTCTGCTGCTTGACCCAGAAGCTCAGCTCCAAGCACCCAGCGCTTCCTGGGAGCTCCACTGATGGTCATCAACCTTCAGGGACCAACCTCTGACCCCGGATCCTGGCTGGAGCTTGGCCCTTGGAGGGGTCATTGTCCCATCTCCTGCTCTTTCTGTTGGGTCTCCACCTGTGGGTCCTGGTCCTGCTTCACCCAGGACATTCTACAACCATCACCCCAGCCAAGACTTTTTTGGGAGCATGGGGCTGCTTAAGCAGAAGGTTGGTTGTCCTATGGTCACTCTTGGTCCATCTTTCCCCCCTCCCCCATCTCACACCTCCTCCCCACCCACGTTCCTGCCCCAAAGAGACATTGGTTGAGGAACCCCAACCAGAAGAACCTCCTACCAGCGTTTGTTTCGATGGTGTCACTGACTGTCTGGCACTGGTCACCCGTGAAGCCAAGGAGACACCTGCACTGGCCGCCCACCAAGGTGCCACCGTTGTAGCAGGTCTCTAGAAAGGAGAAGATCAAAGGGGAAGGGTCAGGGGAGAGAGGCCAAGGGGAAGGAGAAGGCATCTGACCATACTTTCCCTGAGGAGAAATGTGGGTTGGGACCTACTTGGAGTGGTGGTGGAAGAGGCAGAGGTGGTGGTGGTGGAGAGGGCGGTGGAGGTGGTTGTAGAGGGGGGGAGGGTGGAGGTGGTGGTGGTAGGCACTGGGGTGGGCTCAGAGGTGCTGGTGGTTGTTGAAGGTGTTGGGGTGGTGGTGGTGGGCTCAGAGGTGCTGGACAACGTGGTGGTGGGACCAGAGGTGCTGGTGGTCATGGTGGTCTCAGAGCTGCTGGTGGATGTGGTGGGACCAGAGGGGCTGGTGGCCATGGAGGTGGGACCAGAGGTGGTTGTGGCCGTGGAGGTTGTAGAGGTGCTGGTGGCCATGGTGGGACCAGAGGTAGTTGTAGAAGTGCTGGTGGCCATGGGGGGTGTAGGGGTGGAGGTGTCAGTAGTAGAAGCAGAGGTGGCAGTGGGTTCAGAGGTGCTGGAGGTCACAGTGGTGGGACCAGAGGTGCTGGTGGATGAGGTGGGCTCAGAGCTACTGGTGGCTGAGGTGGGACCAGAGGTGGTGGAGAACATTGTAGTGGGCTCAGAGGTGCTGGTGGCTGAGGTGGGACCAGAGGTGCTGGTGGCTGAGGTGGTTGTGGAGATGCTGGTAGCAGAGGTGGTGGGAGAGGTGGGGATGGTGCTGGTGGGCACCGGGGTGGGACCAGAGGTGCTGGAGAACATTGTGGTGGAACCAGAGGTGCTGGTGGCTGAGGTGGGACTAGAGGTGCTGGTGGCCACAGTGGGGCCAGAGGTGCTGGAGAACATTGTGGTGGGACCAGAGGTGCTGGTGGCTGAGGTGGGACTAGAGGTGCTGGTGGCCACAGTGGGGCCAGAGGTGCTGGTGACCATGGTGGTCGTGAAGGTGCTGGTGGCTGAGGTGGTGGGACCAGAGGTGATGGCAGCAGGGGTGGGACTAGAGGTGCTGGAGAACGTGGTGGTGGGAGCAGAGGTGGTTGTGGCCGTGGAGGCTGTAGAGCTGCTGGTGGATGGGGAAGTCTCAGAGGTGCTGGTGGATGTGGTGGGACCAGAGGTGCTGGTGGCCACGGTGGGACCAGAGGTGCTGGTGGCCACAGTGGTCGAGAAGGTGCTGGTGGCTGAGGTGGTCTCCGAGGTGCTGGTGTCAGGGGTGGGACCAGAGCTGCTGGTGTCAGTGGTGGGACCAGAGGTGCTGGTGGCCATGGTGGGACCAGAGGTCGGGGTGACAGTGCTGGGACCAGAGGTAGTTGTAGAAGTGCTGGTGACCATGGGGGGTGTAGGGGTGGAGGTGTCAGTAGTAGAAGCAGAGGTGGCAGTGGGCTCAGAGGTGCTGGAGGTCACAGTGGTGGGACCAGAGGTGCTGGTGGCCATGGTGGGACCAGAGGTGCTGGTGGCCATGGTGGGACCAGAGGTGCTGGTGGCCACGTTGGCTGTAGAACTCTTGCTGGATGTGGTGGTCTCAGAGGTGCTGGTGTCAGGGGATGTGGCAGAGGTGCTGGTGGCCATGGTGGTAGTGAAGGTGCTGGTGGCTGAGGTGGGACCAGAGGTGCTGGAGAACATTGTGGTGGGACCAGAGGTGCTGGTGGCTGAGGTGGGACCAGAGGTGCTGGTGGCCACAGTGGGGCCAGAGGTGCTGGTGACCATGGTGGTCGTGAAGGTGCTGGTGGCTGAGGTGGTGGGACCAGAGGTGATGGCAGCAGGGGTGGGACTAGAGGTGCTGGAGAACGTGGTGGTGGGACCAGAGGTGGTTGTGGCCGTGGAGGCTGTAGAGCTGCTGGTGGATGGGGAAGTCTCAGAGGTGCTGGTGGATGTGGTGGGACCAGAGGTGCTGGTGGCCACAGTGGTCGAGAAGGTGCTGGTGGCTGAGGTGGTCTCCGAGGTACTGGTGTCAGGGGTGGGACCAGAGGTGCTGGAGAACGTGGTGGTGGGACCAGAGCTTGTGGTGGATGTGGTGGGACCAGAGGTGATGGTGGCCATGGTGGGACCAGAGGTGCTGGTGTCTGAGGAGGTTGTTGAGATGCTGGTAGCAGAGGTGGTGGGAGAGGTGGGGATGGTGCTGGTGGGCACCGGGGTGGGACCAGAGGTGCTGGAGAACATTGTAGTGGGACCAGAGGTGCTGGTGGCTGAGGTGGGACCAGAGGTGCTGGTGGCCATGGTGGGACCAGAGGTGCTGGTGTCAGTGGTGGGACCAGAGGTGCTGGTGGCTGAGGTGGTTGTGGAGATGCTGGTAGCAGAGGTGGTGGGAGAGGTGGGGAAGGTGCTGGTGGGCACTGGGGTGGGACCAGAGGTGCTGGAGAACATTGTGGTGGGACCAGAGGTGCTGGTGGCTGAGGTGGGACCAGAGGTGCTGGTGGCCACAGTGGGGCCAGAGGTGCTGGTGACCATGGTGGTCGTGAAGGTGCTGGTGGCTGAGGTGGTGGGACCGGAGGTGATGGCAGCAGGGGTGGGACTAGAGGTGCTGGAGAACGTGGTGGTGGGAGCAGAGGTGGTTGTGGCCGTGGAGGCTGTAGAGCTGCTGGTGGATGGGGAAGTCTCAGAGGTGCTGGTGAATGTGGTGGGACCAGAGGTGCTGGTGGCCACAGTGGTCGAGAAGGTGCTGGTGGCTGAGGTGGCCTCCGAGGTGCTGGTGTCAGGGGTGGGACCAGAGGTGCCGGTGGCCATGGTGGGACCAGATGAGCTGGCAGCAAGGGTGGGACCAGAGGTGCTGGTGGCCACAGTAGTCTCAGAGCTGCTGGTGGATCTGGTGGGACCAGAGGTGCTGGTGGCTATGGTGGGACCAGAGGTGCTGGTGGCCATGGTGGGACCAGAGCTGCTGGTGTCAGTGGTGGGACCAGAGGTGCTGGTGGCCATGGTGGGACCAGAGGTAGTTGTAGAAGTGCTGGTGGCCATGGGGGGTGTAGGGGTGGAGGTGTCAGCAGTAGAAGCAGAGGTGGCAGTGGGCTCAGAGGTGCTGGAGGTCACAGTGGTGGGACCAGAGGTGCTGGTGTCAGTGGTGGGACCAGAGGTGCTGGTGTCAGTGGTGGGACCAGAGGTGCTGGTGGCCATGGTGGGACCAGAGGTGCTGGTGGCCACGTTGGCTGTAGAACTCTTGCTGGATGTGGTGGTCTCAGAGGTGCTGGTGTCAGGGGATGTGGCAGAGGTGCTGGTGGCCATGGTGCTAGTGAAGGTGCTGGTGGCTGAGGTGGGACCAGAGGTGCTGGAGAACATTGTGGTGGGACCAGAGGTGCTGGTGGCTGAGGTGGGACCAGAGGTGCTGGTGGCCACAGTGGGGCCAGAGGTGCTGGTGACCATGGTGGTCGTGAAGGTGCTGGTGGCTGAGGTGGTGGGACCAGAGGTGATGGCAGCAGGGGTGGGACTAGAGGTGCTGGAGAACGTGGTGGTGGGACCAGAGGTGGTTGTGGCCGTGGAGGCTGTAGAGCTGCTGGTGGATGGGGAAGTCTCAGAGGTGCTGGTGTCAGGGGTGGGACCAGAGGTGCTGGTGGCCATGGTGGGACCAGAGGGGCTGGTGGCCATGGTGGGCTCAGAGGTCGGGGTGACAGTGCTGGGCTCAGAGGGAGTTGTAGAAGTGCTGGTGGCCATGGGGGGTGTAGGGGTGGAGGTGTCAGTAGTAGAAGCAGAGGTGGCAGTGGGCTCAGAGGTGCTGGAGGTCACAGTGGTGGGACCAGAGGTGCTGGTGTCAGTGGTGGGACCAGAGGTGCTGGTGTGAGTGGTGGGACCAGAGGTGCTGGTGGCCACAGTGGTCGAGAAGGTGCTGGTGGCTGAGGTGGCCTCCGAGGTGCTGGTGTCAATGGTGGGGCCAGAGGGGCTGGTGGCCATGGTGGGACCAGAGGTAGTTGTAGAAGTGCTGGTGGCCATGGGGGGTGTAGGGGTGGAGGTGTCAGTAGTAGAAGCAGAGGTGGCAGTGGGTTCAGAGGTGCTGGAGGTCACAGTGGTGGGACCAGAGGTGCTGGTGTCAGTGGTGGGTCCAGAGGTGCTGGTGGGCACCAGGGTGGGACCAAAGGTGCTGGTGGATGAGGTGGGCTCAGAGCTACTGGTGGCTGAGGTGGGACCAGAGCTGCTGGTGGCCATGGTGGGCTCAGAGGTGCTGGTGGCTGAGGTGGGACCAGAGCTGCTGGTGGCCATGGTGGGCTCAGAGGTGCTGGTGGCTGAGGTGGGACCAGAGGTGCTGGTGTCAGTGGTGGGCTCAGAGGGGCTGGTGGCCATGGTGGGCTCAGAGCTGCTGGTGGCTGAGGTGAGACCAGAGGTGCTGGTGGCCATGGTGGGACCAGAGGTGCTGGTGTCAGTGGTGGGACCAGAGGTGCTGGTGGCTGAGGTGGTTGTGGAGATGCTGGTAGCAGAGGTGGTGGGAGAGGTGGGGAAGGTGCTGGTGGGCACCGGGGTGGGACCAGAGGTGCTGGAGAACATTGTGGTGGGACCAGAGCTGCTGGTGGATGTGGTGGGACCAGAGGTGCTGGTGGCCATGGTGGGACCAGAGGTGCTGGTGGCCATGGTGGGACCAGAGGTGCTGGTGTCTGAGTAGGTTGTTGAGATGCTGGTACCAGAGGTGGTGGGAGAGATGGGGATGGTGCTGGTGGGCACCGGGGTGGGACCAGAGGTGCTGGAGAACATTGTGGTGGGACCAGAGGTGCTGGTGGCTGAGGTGGGACCAGAGGTGCTGGTGGCCACAGTGGGGCCAGAGGTGCTGGTGACCATGGTGGTCGTGAAGGTGCTGGTGGCTGAGGTGGTGGGACCGGAAGTGATGGCAGCAGGGGTGGGACTAGAGGTGCTGGAGAACGTGGTGGTGGGAGCAGAGGTGGTTGTGGCCGTGGAGGCTGTAGAGCTGCTGGTGGATGGGGAAGTCTCAGAGGTGCTGGTGGATGTGGTGGGACCAGAGGTGCTGGTGGCCACGGTGGTCGAGAAGGTGCTGGTGGCTGAGGTGGCCTCCGAGGTGCTGGTGTCAGGGGTGGGACCAGAGCTGCTGGTGTCAATGGTGGGACCAGAGCTGCTGGTGGCCATGGTGGGACCAGAGGTAGTTGTAGAAGTGCTGGTGGCCATGGGGGGTGTAGGGGTGGAGGTGTCAGTAGTAGAAGCAGAGGAGGCAGTGGGTTCAGAGGTGCTGGAGGTCACAGTGGTGGGACCAGAGGTGCTGGTGTCAGTGGTGGGTCCAGAGGTGCTGGTGGGCACCAGGGTGGGACCAAAGGTGCTGGTGGATGAGGTGGGCTCAGAGCTACTGGTGGCTGAGGTGGGACCAGAGGTGCTGGTGCCCATGGTAGGACCAGAGGTGCTGGTGGCTGAGGTGGGACCAGAGGTGCTGGTGGCCATGGTGGGACCAGAGGTGCTGGTGTCAGTGGTGGGACCAGAGGTGCTGGTGGCTGAGGTGGTTGTGGAGATGCTGGTAGCAGAGGTGGTGGGAGAGGTGGGGAAGGTGCTGGTGGGCACTGGGGTGGGACCAGAGGTGCTGGAGAACATTGTGGTGGGACCAGAGGTGCTGGTGGCTGAGGTGGGACCAGAGGTGCTGGAGAACATTGTGGTGGGACCAGAGGTGCTGGTGGCTGAGGTGGGACTAGAGGTGCTGGTGGCCACAGTGGGGCCAGAGGTGCTGGTGACCATGGTGGTCGTGAAGGTGCTGGTGGCTGAGGTGGTGGGACCGGAAGTGATGGCAGCAGGGGTGGGACTAGAGGTGCTGGAGAACGTGGTGGTGGGAGCAGAGGTGGTTGTGGCCGTGGAGGCTGTAGAGCTGCTGGTGGATGGGGAAGTCTCAGAGGTGCTGGTGAATGTGGTGGGACCAGAGGTGCTGGTGGCCACAGTGGTCGAGAAGGTGCTGGTGGCTGAGGTGGCCTCTGAGGTGCTGGTGTCAGGGGTGGGACCAGAGGTGCCGGTGGCCATGGTGGGACCAGATGAGCTGGCAGCAAGGGTGGGACCAGAGGTGCTGGTGGCCACAGTAGTCTCAGAGCTGCTGGTGGATCTGGTGGGACCAGAGGTGCTGGTGGCTATGGTGGGACCAGAGGTGCTGGTGGCCATGGTGGGACCAGAGGTAGTTGTAGAAGTGCTGGTGGCCATGGGGGGTGTAGGGGTGGAGGTGTCAGCAGTAGAAGCAGAGGTGGCAGTGGGCTCAGAGGTGCTGGAGGTCACAGTGGTGGGACCAGAGGTGCTGGTGTCAGTGGTGGGACCAGAGGTGCTGGTGGATGTGGTGGGACCAGAGGTGCTGGTGGCCACAGTGGTCGAGAAGGTGCTGGTGGCTGAGGTGGCCTCCGAGGTGCTGGTGTCAATGGTTGGGCCAGAGGGGCTGGTGGCCATGGTGGGACCAGAGGTAGTTGTAGAAGTGCTGGTGGCCATGGGGGGTGTAGGGGTGGAGGTGTCAGTAGTAGAAGCAGAGGTGGCAGTGGGTTCAGAGGTGCTGGAGGTCACAGTGGTGGGACCAGAGGGGCTGGTGGCCATGGTGGGACCAGAGGTAGTTGTAGAAGTGCTGGTGGCCATGGGGGGTGTAGGGGTGGAGGTGTCAGCAGTAGAAGCAGAGGTGGCAGTGGGTTCAGAGGTGCTGGTGGCCACGGTGGGACCAGAGGTGCTGATGGACATAGTGGGACCAGAGGTGCTGGAGGTCACAGTGGTGGGACCAGAGGTGCTGGTGTCTGAGGTGGGACCAGAGGTGCTGGTGTCTGAGGAGGTTGTTGAGATGCTGGTACCAGAGGTGGTGGGAGAGGTGGGGACGGTGCTGGTGGGCACCGGGGTGGGACCAGAGGTGCTGGTGGGCACCGGGGTGGGACCAGAGGTGCTGGAGAACATTGTGGTGGGCTCAGAGGTGCTGGTGGCCATGGTGGTCGAGAAGGTGCTGGTGGCTGAGGTGGTCTCCGAGGTGCTGGTGTCAATGGTGGGACCAGAGGTGCTGGTGGCCATGGTGGGACCAGAGGTAGTTGTAGAAGTGCTGGTGGCCATGGGGGGTGTAGGGGTGGAGGTGTCAGTAGTAGAAGCAGAGGTGGCAGTGGCTTCAGAGGTGCTGGAGGTCACAGTGGTGGGACCAGAGGTGCTGATGGCCATGGTGGGTCCAGAGGTGCTGGTGGGCACCAGGGTGGGACCAAAGGTGCTGGTGGATGAGGTGGGCTCAGAGCTACTGGTGGCTGAGGTGGGACCAGAGGTGCTGGTGGCCATGGTGGGCTCAGAGCTGCTGGTGGCTGAGGTGGGACCAGAGGTGCTGGTGGTCATGGTGGGACCAGAGGTGCTGGTGTCAGTGGTGGGACCAGAGGTGCTGGTGGCTGAGGTGGGACCAGAGGTGCTGGTGGCTGAGGTGGTTGTGGAGATGCTGGTAGCAGAGGTGGTGGGAGAGGTGGGGAAGGTGCTGGTGGGCACCGGGGTGGGACCAGAGGTGCTGGAGAACATTGTGGTGGGACCAGAGGTGCTGGTGGCTGAGGTGGGACTAGAGGTGCTGGTGGCCACAGTGGGGCCAGAGGTGCTGGTGACCATGGTGGTCGTGAAGGTGCTGGTGGCTGAGGTGGTGGGACCAGAGGTGATGGCAGCAGGGGTGGGACTAGAGGTGCTGGAGAACGTGGTGGTGGGACCAGAGGTGGTTGTGGCCGTGGAGGCTGTAGAGCTGCTGGTGGATGGGGAAGTCTCAGAGGTGCTGGTGAATGTGGTGGGACCAGAGGTGCTGGTGGCCACAGTGGTCGAGAAGGTGCTGGTGGCTGAGGTGGCCTCCGAGGTGCTGGTGTCAATGGTGGGGCCAGAGGGGCTGGTGGCCATGGTGGGACCAGAGGTAGTTGTAGAAGTGCTGGTGGCCATGGGGGGTGTAGGGGTGGAGGTGTCAGTAGTAGAAGCAGAGGTGGCAGTGGGTTCAGAGGTGCTGGAGGTCACAGTGGTGGGACCAGAGGTGCTGGTGTCAGTGGTGGGTCCAGAGGTGCTGGTGGGCACCAGGGTGGGACCAAAGGTGCTGGTGGCTGAGGTGGGCTCAGAGCTACTGGTGGCTGAGGTGGGACCAGAGGTGCTGGTGCCCATGGTAGGACCAGAGGTGCTGGTGGCTGAGGTGGGCTCAGAGGGGCTGGTGGCCATGGTGGGACCAGAGGTGCTGGTGTCAGTGGTGGGACCAGAGGTGCTGGTGGCTGAGGTGGTTGTGGAGATGCTGGTAGCAGAGGTGGTGGGAGAGGTGGGGAAGGTGCTGGTGGGCACTGGGGTGGGACCAGAGGTGCTGGAGAACATTGTGGTGGGACCAGAGGTGCTGGTGGCTGAGGTGGGACTAGAGGTGCTGGTGGCCACAGTGGGGCCAGAGGTGCTGGTGACCATGGTGGTCGTGAAGGTGCTGGTGGCTGAGGTGGTGGGACCAGAGGTGATGGCAGCAGGGGTGGGACTAGAGGTGCTGGAGAACGTGGTGGTGGGACCAGAGGTGGTTGTGGCTGTGGAGGCTGTAGAGCTGCTGGTGGATGGGGAAGTCTCAGAGGTGCTGGTGGATGTGGTGGGACCAGAGGTGCTGGTGGCCACGGTGGTCGAGAAGGTGCTGGTGGCTGAGGTGGCCTCCGAGGTGCTGGTGTCAGGGGTGGGACCAGAGGTGCCGGTGGCCATGGTGGGACCAGATGAGCTGGCAGCAAGGGTGGGACCAGAGGTGCTGGTGGCCACAGTAGTCTCAGAGCTGCTGGTGGATCTGGTGGGACCAGAGGTGCTGGTGGCTATGGTGGGACCAGAGGTGCTGGTGGCCATGGTGGGACCAGAGCTGCTGGTGTCAGTGGTGGGACCAGAGGTGCTGGTGGCCATGGTGGGACCAGAGGTAGTTGTAGAAGTGCTGGTGGCCATGGGGGGTGTAGGGGTGGAGGTGTCAGTAGTAGAAGCAGAGGTGGCAGTGGGCTCAGAGGTGCTGGAGGTCACAGTGGTGGGACCAGAGGTGCTGGTGGCCATGGTGGGACCAGAGGTGCTGGTGTCAGTGGTGGGACCAGAGGTGCTGGTGTCAGTGGTGAGACCAGAGGTGCTGGTGACTGAGGTGGTTGTGGAGATGCTGGTACCAGTGGTGGTGGGAGAGGTGGGGAAGGTGCTGGTGGGCACTGGGGAGAGACCAGAGGTGCTGGTGGCTGAGGTGGTGGGACCAGAGGTGCTGGTGTCAGGGGTGGGACCAGAGGTGCTGGTGTCAGTCAAGGTTGCAGAGCTGCTGGTGGCCACAGTGTTTTCAGAGGTGCTGGAGAACGTGGAGGTGGGACCAGAGGTGCTCGTGGTCATGGTGGTCATGAAGGTGCTGGTGGGCTTCATGGTGGGCAACAGAGTGTTGGAGGTTGTTGTAGGACCAGAGATGGTGTTGGAGGTTGTTGTGGGAGCAGAGGTGGTGTTGGAGGTTGTTGTTGGTCCAAAGGTGGTGTTGGAGGTTGTTGTTGGTCCAAAAGTGGTGTTAGAGGTTGTTGTGGGTCCAGCGGTGGTGTTGGTGGATGTTGTGGGTCCAGAGGTGGTGTTGGAGGTTGTTGTGGGAGCAGAGGTGGTGTTGGAGTTTGGTGTTGGTCCCGTGGTGGTGTTTGAGGTTGTTGTGGGTCCAGAGGTGGTGTTGGAGGTTGTTGTAGGTCCAGAGGTGGTGTTGGAGGTTGGTGTTGGTCCAGAGGTGGTGTTGGAGGTTGTTGTGGGAGCAGAGGTGGTGTTGGAGGTTGGTGTTGGTCCCATGGTGGTGTTGGAGGTTGTTGTGGGGGCAGACGTGGTGTTGGAGGTTGGTGTTGGTCCAGAGGTGGTGTTGGAGGTTGGTGTTGGTCCCATGGTGGTGTTGGTGGTTGTTGTTGGTCCAACGGTTGTGTTGGAGGTTGTTGTAGGAGCAGAGGTGGTGTTGGAGGTTGTTGTAGGAGCAGAGGTGGTGTTGGAGGTTGTTGTGGGACCAGAGGTGGTGTTGCTGGATGTTGTGGGAGCAGAGGTGGTGTTGGAGGTTGTTGTGGGTCCAGAGGTGGTGTTGGAGGTTGTTGTGGGTCCAGAGGTGGTGTTGGAGGTTGTTGTGGGAGCAGAGGTGGTGTTGGAGGTTGTTGTAGGTCCAAAGGTGGTGTTGGAGGTTGTTGTGGGAGCAGAGGTGGTGTTGGAGGTTGTTGTGGGAGCAGAGGTGGTGCTGGAGGTTGGTGTTGGTCCAGAGGTGGTTTTGGAGGTTGTTGTGGGAGCAGAGGTGGTGTTGGAGGTTGGTGTTGGTCCAGAGGTGGTGTTGGAGGTTGTTGTGGGAGCAGAGGTGGTGTTGGAGGTTGGTGTTGTTCCCATGGTGGTGTTGGAGGTTGTTGTGGGTCCAGAGGTGGTGTTGGAGGTTGTTGTGGGAGCAGAGGTGGTGTTGGTGGTTGTTGTGGGACCAGAGGTGGTGTTGGAGGTTGTTGTGGGGGCAGAGGTGGTGTTGGAGGTTGTTGTAGGTCCAGAGGTGGTGTTGGAGGTTGGTGTTGGTCCCATGGTGGTGTTGGAGGTGTTTGTTGGTCCAAAGGTGGTGTTGGAGGTTGTTGTGGGAGCAGAGGTGGTGTTGGAGGTTGTTGTAGGTCCAGATGTTGTGTTGGATGTTGGTGTTGGTCCAGAGGTGGTGTTGGAGGTTGTTGTGGGGGCAGAGGTGGTGTTGGAGGTTGTTGAGGGGGCAGAGGTGGTGTTGGAGGTTGTTGTGGGGGCAGAGGTGGTGTTGGAGGTTGTTGTGGGACCAGAGGTGGTGTTGGAGGTTGGTGTTGGTCCCATGGTGGTGTTGGAGGTTGTTGTTGGACCAGAGGTGGTGTTGGAGGTTGTTGTGGGAGCAGAGGTGGTGTTGGAGGTTGTTGTAGGACCAGAGGTGGTGTTGGAGGTTGTTGTAGGACCAGAGGTGGTGTTGGAGGTTGTTGTGGGTCCAGAGGTGGTGTTGGAGGTTGGTGTTGGTCCCATGGTGGTGTTGGAGGTTGTTGTGGGAGCAGAGGTGGTGTTGGAGGTTGTTGTGGGAGCAGAGGTGGTGTTGGAGGTTGTTGTAGGTCCAGAGGTGGTGTTGGAGGTTGTTGTGGGTCCAGAGGTGGTGTTGGAGGTTGGTGTTGGTCCCATGGTGGTGTTGGAGGTTGTTGTGGGAGCAGAGGTGGTGTTGGAGGTTGTTGTAGGTCCAGAGGTGGTGTTGGAGGTTGTTGTGGGTCCAGAGGTGGTGTTGGAGGTTGTTGTGGGTCCAGAGGTGGTGTTGGAGGTTGGTGTTGGTCCCATGGTGGTGTTGGAGGTTGTTGTGGGACCAGAGGTGGTGTTGGAGGTTGTTGTAGGTCCAGAGGTGGTGTTGGAGGTTGTTGTGGGAGCAGAGGTGGTGTTGGAGGTTGTTGTAGGTCCAGAGGTGGTGTTGGAGGTTGTTGTGGGAGCAGAGGTGGTGTTGGAGGTTGTTGTGGGTCCAGAGGTGGTGTTGGAGGTTGTTGTGGGTCCAGAGGTGGTGTTGGAGGTTGTTGTGGGAGCAGAGGTGGTGTTGGAGGTTGTTGTAGGTCCAGAGGTGGTGTTGGAGGTTGGTGTTGGTCCAGAGGTGGTGTTGGAGGTTGTTGTGGGGGCAGAGGTGGTGTTGGAGGTTGTTGTAGGTCCAGAGGTGGTGTTGGAGGTTGTTGTAGGTCCAGAGGTGGTGTTGGAGGTTGTTGTGGGGGCAGAGGTGGTGTTGGAGGTTGTTGAGGGGGCAGAGGTGGTGTTGGAGGTTGTTGTGGGGGCAGAGGTGGTGTTGGAGGTTGTTGTGGGACCAGAGGTGGTGTTGGAGGTTGGTGTTGGTCCCATGGTGGTGTTGGAGGTTGTTGTTGGACCAGAGGTGGTGTTGGAGGTTGTTGTGGGAGCAGAGGTGGTGTTGGAGGTTGTTGTAGGACCAGAGGTGGTGTTGGAGGTTGTTGTAGGACCAGAGGTGGTGTTGGAGGTTGTTGTGGGTCCAGAGGTGGTGTTGGAGGTTGGTGTTGGTCCCATGGTGGTGTTGGAGGTTGTTGTGGGAGCAGAGGTGGTGTTGGAGGTTGTTGTGGGAGCAGAGGTGGTGTTGGAGGTTGTTGTAGGTCCAGAGGTGGTGTTGGAGGTTGTTGTGGGTCCAGAGGTGGTGTTGGAGGTTGGTGTTGGTCCCATGGTGGTGTTGGAGGTTGTTGTGGGAGCAGAGGTGGTGTTGGAGGTTGTTGTAGGTCCAGAGGTGGTGTTGGAGGTTGTTGTGGGAGCAGAGGTGGTGTTGGAGTTTGGTGTTGGTCCCGTGGTGGTGTTTGAGGTTGTTGTGGGTCCAGAGGTGGTGTTGGAGGTTGTTGTAGGTCCAGAGGTGGTGTTGGAGGTTGGTGTTGGTCCAGAGGTGGTGTTGGAGGTTGTTGTGGGAGCAGAGGTGGTGTTGGAGGTTGGTGTTGGTCCCATGGTGGTGTTGGAGGTTGTTGTGGGGGCAGACGTGGTGTTGGAGGTTGGTGTTGGTCCAGAGGTGGTGTTGGAGGTTGGTGTTGGTCCCATGGTGGTGTTGGTGGTTGTTGTTGGTCCAACGGTTGTGTTGGAGGTTGTTGTAGGAGCAGAGGTGGTGTTGGAGGTTGTTGTAGGAGCAGAGGTGGTGTTGGAGGTTGTTGTGGGACCAGAGGTGGTGTTGCTGGATGTTGTGGGAGCAGAGGTGGTGTTGGAGGTTGTTGTGGGTCCAGAGGTGGTGTTGGAGGTTGTTGTGGGTCCAGAGGTGGTGTTGGAGGTTGTTGTGGGAGCAGAGGTGGTGTTGGAGGTTGTTGTAGGTCCAAAGGTGGTGTTGGAGGTTGTTGTGGGAGCAGAGGTGGTGTTGGAGGTTGTTGTGGGAGCAGAGGTGGTGCTGGAGGTTGGTGTTGGTCCAGAGGTGGTTTTGGAGGTTGTTGTGGGAGCAGAGGTGGTGTTGGAGGTTGGTGTTGGTCCAGAGGTGGTGTTGGAGGTTGTTGTGGGAGCAGAGGTGGTGTTGGAGGTTGGTGTTGTTCCCATGGTGGTGTTGGAGGTTGTTGTGGGTCCAGAGGTGGTGTTGGAGGTTGTTGTGGGAGCAGAGGTGGTGTTGGTGGTTGTTGTGGGACCAGAGGTGGTGTTGGAGGTTGTTGTGGGGGCAGAGGTGGTGTTGGAGGTTGTTGTAGGTCCAGAGGTGGTGTTGGAGGTTGGTGTTGGTCCCATGGTGGTGTTGGAGGTGTTTGTTGGTCCAAAGGTGGTGTTGGAGGTTGTTGTGGGAGCAGAGGTGGTGTTGGAGGTTGTTGTAGGTCCAGATGTTGTGTTGGATGTTGGTGTTGGTCCAGAGGTGGTGTTGGAGGTTGTTGTGGGGGCAGAGGTGGTGTTGGAGGTTGTTGAGGGGGCAGAGGTGGTGTTGGAGGTTGTTGTGGGGGCAGAGGTGGTGTTGGAGGTTGTTGTGGGACCAGAGGTGGTGTTGGAGGTTGGTGTTGGTCCCATGGTGGTGTTGGAGGTTGTTGTTGGACCAGAGGTGGTGTTGGAGGTTGTTGTGGGAGCAGAGGTGGTGTTGGAGGTTGTTGTAGGACCAGAGGTGGTGTTGGAGGTTGTTGTAGGACCAGAGGTGGTGTTGGAGGTTGTTGTGGGTCCAGAGGTGGTGTTGGAGGTTGGTGTTGGTCCCATGGTGGTGTTGGAGGTTGTTGTGGGAGCAGAGGTGGTGTTGGAGGTTGTTGTGGGAGCAGAGGTGGTGTTGGAGGTTGTTGTAGGTCCAGAGGTGGTGTTGGAGGTTGTTGTGGGTCCAGAGGTGGTGTTGGAGGTTGGTGTTGGTCCCATGGTGGTGTTGGAGGTTGTTGTGGGAGCAGAGGTGGTGTTGGAGGTTGTTGTAGGTCCAGAGGTGGTGTTGGAGGTTGTTGTGGGTCCAGAGGTGGTGTTGGAGGTTGTTGTGGGTCCAGAGGTGGTGTTGGAGGTTGGTGTTGGTCCCATGGTGGTGTTGGAGGTTGTTGTGGGACCAGAGGTGGTGTTGGAGGTTGTTGTAGGTCCAGAGGTGGTGTTGGAGGTTGTTGTGGGAGCAGAGGTGGTGTTGGAGGTTGTTGTAGGTCCAGAGGTGGTGTTGGAGGTTGTTGTGGGAGCAGAGGTGGTGTTGGAGGTTGTTGTGGGTCCAGAGGTGGTGTTGGAGGTTGTTGTGGGTCCAGAGGTGGTGTTGGAGGTTGTTGTGGGAGCAGAGGTGGTGTTGGAGGTTGTTGTAGGTCCAGAGGTGGTGTTGGAGGTTGGTGTTGGTCCAGAGGTGGTGTTGGAGGTTGTTGTGGGGGCAGAGGTGGTGTTGGAGGTTGTTGTAGGTCCAGAGGTGGTGTTGGAGGTTGTTGTAGGTCCAGAGGTGGTGTTGGAGGTTGTTGTGGGGGCAGAGGTGGTGTTGGAGGTTGTTGAGGGGGCAGAGGTGGTGTTGGAGGTTGTTGTGGGGGCAGAGGTGGTGTTGGAGGTTGTTGTGGGACCAGAGGTGGTGTTGGAGGTTGGTGTTGGTCCCATGGTGGTGTTGGAGGTTGTTGTTGGACCAGAGGTGGTGTTGGAGGTTGTTGTGGGAGCAGAGGTGGTGTTGGAGGTTGTTGTAGGACCAGAGGTGGTGTTGGAGGTTGTTGTAGGACCAGAGGTGGTGTTGGAGGTTGTTGTGGGTCCAGAGGTGGTGTTGGAGGTTGGTGTTGGTCCCATGGTGGTGTTGGAGGTTGTTGTGGGAGCAGAGGTGGTGTTGGAGGTTGTTGTGGGAGCAGAGGTGGTGTTGGAGGTTGTTGTAGGTCCAGAGGTGGTGTTGGAGGTTGTTGTGGGTCCAGAGGTGGTGTTGGAGGTTGGTGTTGGTCCCATGGTGGTGTTGGAGGTTGTTGTGGGAGCAGAGGTGGTGTTGGAGGTTGTTGTAGGTCCAGAGGTGGTGTTGGAGGTTGTTGTGGGTCCAGAGGTGGTGTTGGAGGTTGTTGTGGGTCCAGAGGTGGTGTTGGAGGTTGGTGTTGGTCCCATGGTGGTGTTGGAGGTTGTTGTGGGACCAGAGGTGGTGTTGGAGGTTGTTGTAGGTCCAGAGGTGGTGTTGGAGGTTGTTGTGGGAGCAGAGGTGGTGTTGGAGGTTGTTGTAGGTCCAGAGGTGGTGTTGGAGGTTGTTGTGGGAGCAGAGGTGGTGTTGGAGGTTGTTGTGGGTCCAGAGGTGGTGTTGGAGGTTGTTGTGGGTCCAGAGGTGGTGTTGGAGGTTGTTGTGGGAGCAGAGGTGGTGTTGGAGGTTGTTGTAGGTCCAGAGGTGGTGTTGGAGGTTGGTGTTGGTCCAGAGGTGGTGTTGGAGGTTGTTGTGGGGGCAGAGGTGGTGTTGGAGGTTGTTGTAGGTCCAGAGGTGGTGTTGGAGGTTGTTGTAGGTCCAGAGGTGGTGTTGGAGGTTGGTGTTGGTACCATGGTGGTGTTGGAGGTTGTTGTGGGACCAGAGGTGGTGTTGGAGGTTGTTGTGGGAGCAGAGGTGGTGTTGGAGGTTGTTGTGGGTCCAGAGGTGGTGTTGGAGGTTGTTGTGGGAGCAGAGGTGGTGTTGGAGGTTGTTGTAGGTCCAGAGGTGGTGTTGGAGGTTGTTGTGGGTCCAGAGGTGTTGTTGGAGGTTGTTGTGGGGGCAGAGGTGGTGTTGGAGGTTGGTGTAGGACCAGAGGTGGTGTTGGATGTTGTTGTGGGAGCAGAGGTGGTGTTGGAGGTTGTTGTGGGAGCAGAGGTGGTGTTGGAGGTTGTTGTGGGAGCAGAGGTGGTGTTGGAGGTTGTTGTGGGTCCAGAGGTGGTGTTGGAGGTTGTTGTGGGAGCAGAGGTGGTGTTGGAGGTTGTTGTGGGTCCAGAGGTGGTGTTGGAGGTTGTTGTGGGAGCAGAGGTGGTGTTGGAGGTTGGTGTTGGTCCAGAGGTGGTGTTGGAGGTTGTTGTGGGTCCAGAGGTGGTGTTGGAGGTTGTTGTAGGACCAGAGGTGGTGTTGGAGGTTGTTGTGGGAGCAGAGGTGGTGTTGGAGGTTGTTGTAGGTCCAGAGGTGGTGTTGGAGGTTGTTGTGGGAGCAGAGGTGGTGTTGGAGGTTGTTGTGGGAGCAGAGGTGGTGTTGGAGGTTGTTGTGGGAGCAGAGGTGGTGTTGGAGGTTGTTGTGGGAGCAGAGGTGGTGTTGGAGGTTGTTGTTGGTCCAAAGGTGGTGTTGGAGGTTGTTGTGGGAGCAGAGGTGGTGTTGGAGGTTGTTGTAGGTCCAGAGGTGGTGTTGGAGGTTGTTGTGGGAGCAGAGGTGGTGTTGGAGGTTGTTGTGGGAGCAGAGGTGGTGTTGGAGGTTGTTGTTGGTCCAAAGGTGGTGTTGGAGGTTGTTGTGGGAGCAGAGGTGGTGTTGGAGGTTGTTGTGGGAGCAGAGGTGGTGTTGGAGGTTGTTGTGGGTCCAGAGGTGGTGTTGGAGGTTGTTGTGGGTCCAGAGGTGGTGTTGGAGGTTGTTGTGGGAGCAGAGGTGGTGTTGGAGGTTGGTGTTGGTCCAGAGGTTGTGTTGGAGGTTGTTGTGGGACCAGAGGTGGTGTTGGAGGTTGTTGTGGGTCCAGAGGTGGTGTTGGAGGTTGTTGTGGGAGCAGAGGTGGTGTTGGAGGTTGTTGTGGGTCCAGAGGTGGTGTTGGAGGTTGTTGTGGGGGCAGAGGTGGTGTTGGAGGTTGGTGTTGGTCCCATGGTGGTGTTGGAGGTTGTTGTGGGACCAGAGGTGGTGTTGGAGGTTGTTGTGGGAGCAGAGGTGGTGTTGGAGGTTGTTGTGGTGGCAGAGGTGGTGTTGGAGGTTGTTGTGGGAGCAGAGGTGGTGTTGGAGTTTGTTGTAGGAGCAGAGGTGGTGTTGGAGGTTGTTGTGGGGGCAGAGGTGGTGTTGGAGGTTGTTGTGGGAGCAGAGGTGGTGTTGGAGGTTGTTGTGGGTCCAGAGGTGGTGTTGGAGGTGGTTGTGGGAGCAGAGGTGGTGTTGGAGGTTGTTGTAGGACCAGAGGTGGTGTTGGAGGTTGTTGTAGGACCAGAGGTGGTGTTGGAGGTTGTTGTGGGTCCAGAGGTGGTGTTGGAGGTTGGTGTTGGTCCCATGGTGGTGTTGGAGGTTGTTGTGGGAGCAGAGGTGGTGTTGGAGGTTGTTGTGGGAGCAGAGGTGGTGTTGGAGGTTGTTGTAGGTCCAGAGGTGGTGTTGGAGGTTGTTGTGGGTCCAGAGGTGGTGTTGGAGGTTGGTGTTGGTCCCATGGTGGTGTTGGAGGTTGTTGTGGGAGCAGAGGTGGTGTTGGAGGTTGTTGTAGGTCCAGAGGTGGTGTTGGAGGTTGTTGTGGGTCCAGAGGTGGTGTTGGAGGTTGGTGTTGGTCCCATGGTGGTGTTGGAGGTTGTTGTGGGACCAGAGGTGGTGTTGGAGGTTGTTGTAGGTCCAGAGGTGGTGTTGGAGGTTGTTGTGGGACCAGAGGTGGTGTTGGAGGTTGTTGTAGGTCCAGAGGTGGTGTTGGAGGTTGTTGTGGGAGCAGAGGTGGTGTTGGAGGTTGTTGTAGGACCAGAGGTGGTGTTGGAGGTTGTTGTGGGAGCAGAGGTGGTGTTGGAGGTTGTTGTGGGTCCAGAGGTGGTGTTGGAGGTTGTTGTGGGTCCAGAGGTGGTGTTGGAGGTTGTTGTGGGAGCAGAGGTGGTGTTGGAGGTTGTTGTATGTCCAGAGGTGGTGTTGGAGGTTGGTGTTGGTCCAGAGGTGGTGTTGGAGGTTGTTGTGGGGGCAGAGGTGGTGTTGGAGGTTGTTGTAGGTCCAGAGGTGGTGTTGGAGGTTGTTGTGGGAGCAGAGGTGGTGTTGGAGGTTGTTGTAGGTCCAGAGGTGGTGTTGCAGGTTGGTGTTGGTCCCATGGTGGTGTTGGAGGTTGTTGTGGGAGCAGAGGTGGTGTTGGAGGTTGTTGTGGGAGCAGAGGTGGTGTTGGAGGTTGTTGTGGGTCCAGAGGTGGTGTTGGAGGTTGTTGTGGGAGCAGAGGTGGTGTTGGAGGTTGTTGTAGGTCCAGAGGTGGTGTTGGAGGTTGTTGTGGGTCCAGAGGTGTTGTTGGATGTTGTTGTGGGGGCAGAGGTGGTGTTGGAGGTTGGTGTAGGACCAGAGGTGGTGTTGGATGTTGTTGTGGGAGCAGAGGTGGTGTTGGAGGTTGTTGTGGGAGCAGAGGTGGTGTTGGAGGTTGTTGTGGGTCCAGAGGTGGTGTTGGAGGTTGTTGTGGGAGCAGAGGTGGTGTTGGAGGTTGGTGTTGGTCCCATGGTGGTGTTGGAGGTTGTTGTGGGTCCAGAGGTGGTGTTGGAGGTTGGTGTTGGTCCAGAGGTGGTGTTGGAGGTTGTTGTGGGTCCAGAGGTGGGGTTGGAGGTTGTTGTAGGACCAGAGGTGGTGTTGGAGGTTGTTGTGGGAGCAGAGGTGGTGTTGGAGGTTGTTGTAGGTCCAGAGGTGGTGTTGGAGGTTGTTGTGGGAGCAGAGGTGGTGTTGGAGGTTGTTGTGGGTCCAGAGGTGGTGTTGGAGGTTGGTGTGGGAGCAGAGGTGGTGTTGGAGGTTGTTGTAGGTCCAGAGGTGGTGTTGGAGGTTGGTGTTGGTCCAGAGGTGGTGTTGGAGGTTGTTGTGGGAGCAGAGGTGGTGTTGGAGGTTGTTGTGGGAGCAGAGGTGGTGTTGGAGGTTGTTGTGGGAGCAGAGGTGGTGTTGGAGGTTGTTGTGGGAGCAGAGGTGGTGTTGGAGGTTGGTGTTGGTCCAGAGGTTGTGTTGGAGGTTGTTGTGGGAGCAGAGGTGGTGTTGGAGGTTGTTGTGGGTCCAGAGGTGGTGTTGGAGGTTGTTGTGGGAGCAGAGGTGGTGTTGGAGGTTGTTGTGGGTCCAGAGGTGGTGTTGGAGGTTGTTGTGGGAGCAGAGGTGGTGTTGGAGGTTGTTGTGGGGGCAGAGGTGGTGTTGGAGGTTGGTGTTGGTCCCATGGTGGTGTTGGAGGTTGTTGTGGGTCCAGAGGTGGTGTTGGCGGTTGTTGTGGGAGCAGAGGTGGTGTTGGAGGTTGTTGTAGGTCCAGAGGTGGTGTTGGAGGTTGTTGTTGGTCCAGAGGTGGTGTTGGAGGTTGTTGTGGGGGCAGAGGTGGTGTTGGAGGTTGTTGTAGGTCCAGAGGTGGTGTTGGAGGTTGTTGTGGGACCAGAGGTGGTGTTGGAGGTTGTTGTGGGAGCAGAGGTGGTGTTGGAGGTTGTTGTGGGGGCAGAGGTGGTGTTGGAGGTTGTTGTGGGAGCAGAGGTGGTGTTGGAGGTTGTTGTGGGACCAGAGGTGGTGTTGGAGGTTGTTGTGGGAGCAGAGGTGGTGTTGGAGGTTGTTGTGGGTCCAGAGGTGTTGTTGGAGGTTGTTGTGGGAGCAGAGGTGGTGTTGGAGGTTGTTGTGGGTCCAGAGGTGGTGTTGGAGGTTGTTGTGGGAGCAGAGGTGGTGTTGGAGGTTGTTGTGGGGGCAGAGGTGGTGTTGGAGGTTGGTGTTGGTCCCATGGTGGTGTTGGAGGTTGTTGTGGGTCCAGAGGTGGTGTTGGAGGTTGTTGTGGGTCCAGAGGTGGTGTTGGCGGTTGTTGTGGGAGCAGAGGTGGTGTTGGAGGTTGTTGTGGGGGCAGAGGTGGTGTTGGAGGTTGGTGTTGGTCCCATGGTGGTGTTGGAGGTTGTTGTGGGACCAGAGGTGGTGTTGGAGGTTGTTGTGGGAGCAGAGGTGGTGTTGGAGGTTGTTGTGGTGGCAGAGGTGGTGTTGGAGGTTGTTGTGGGAGCAGAGGTGGTGTTGGAGGTTGTTGTGGGTCCAGAGGTGGTGTTGGAGGTTGTTGTGGGACCAGAGGTGGTGTTGGAGGTTGTTGTGGGAGCAGAGGTGGTGTTGGAGGTTGTTGTGGTGGCAGAGGTGGTGTTGGAGGTTGTTGTGGGTCCAGAGGTGGTGTTGGAGGTTGTTGTGGGAGCAGAGGTGGTGGGTGAGGTTGGTGTTGGTCCCATGGTGGTGTTGGAGGTTGTTGTGGGGGCAGAGGTGGTGTTGGAGGTTGGTGTTGGTCCAGAGGTGGTGTTGGAGGTTGTTGTGGGAGCAGAGGTGGTGTTGGAGGTTGTTGTAGGACCAGAGGTGGTGTTGGAGGTTGTTGTGGGAGCAGAGGTGGTGTTGGAGGTTGTTGTGGGGGCAGAGGTGGTGTTGGAGGTTGTTGTAGTTCCAGAGGTGGTTTTGGAGGTTGGTGTTGGTCCAGAGGTGGTGTTGGAGGTTGTTGTGGGACCAGAGGTGGTGTTGGAGGTTGTTGTGGGTCCAGAGGTGATGTTGGAGGTTGGTGTTGGTCCCATGGTGGTGTTGGAGGTTGTTGTGGGAGCAGAGGTGGTGTTGGAGGTTGTTGTGGGAGCAGAGGTGGTGTTGGAGGTTGTTGTGGGTCCAGAGGTGGTGTTGGAGGTTGGTGTTGGTCCCATGGTGGTGTTGGAGGTTGTTGTGGGAGCAGAGGTGGTGTTGGAGGTTGTTGTGGGTCCAGAGGTGGTGTTGGAGGTTGGTGTGGGAGCAGAGGTGGTGTTGGAGGTTGTTGTGGGTCCAGAGGTGGTGTTGGAGGTTGGTGTTGGTCCCATGGTGGTGTTGGAGGTTGTTGTGGGTCCAGAGGTGGTGTTGGAGGTTGTTGTGGGAGCAGAGGTGGTGTTGGAGGTTGTTGTGGGAGCAGAGGTGGTGTTGGAGGTTGGTGTTGTCCCATGGTGGTGTTGGAGGTTGTTGTGGGGGGGCAGAGGTGGTGTTGGAGGTTGGTGTTGGTCCAGAGGTGGTGTTGGAGGTTGTTGTGGGAGCAGAGGTGGTGTTGGAGGTTGTTGTGGGAGCAGAGGTGGTGTTGGAGGTTGGTGTTGGTCCCATGGTGGTGTTGGAGGTTGTTGTGGGAGCAGAGGTGGTGTTGGAGGTTGTTGTAGGACCAGAGGTGGTGTTGGAGGTTGTTGTGGGAGCAGAGGTGGTGTTGGAGGTTGTTGTGGGGGCAGAGGTGGTGTTGGAGGTTGTTGTAGTTCCAGAGGTGGTTTTGGAGGTTGGTGTTGGTCCAGAGGTGGTGTTGGAGGTTGGTGTGGGAGCAGAGGTGGTGTTGGAGGTTGTTGTGGGTCCAGAGGTGGTGTTGGAGGTTGGTGTTGGTCCCATGGTGGTGTTGGAGGTTGTTGTGGGTCCAGAGGTGGTGTTGGAGGTTGTTGTGGGAGCAGAGGTGGTGTTGGAGGTTGTTGTGGGGAGCAGAGGGTGGTGTTGGAGGTTGTTGTGGGAGCAGAGGTGGTGTTGGAGGTTGGTGTTGGTCCCATGGTGGTGTTGGAGGTTGTTGTGGGGGCAGAGGTGGTGTTGGAGGTTGTTGTAGGACCAGAGGTGGTGTTGGAGGTTGTTGTAGGACCAGAGGTGGTGTTGGAGGTTGTTGTGGGAGCAGAGGTGGTGTTGGAGGTTGTTGTGGGGCAGAGGTGGTGTTGGAGGTTGTTGTGGGTCCAGAGGTGGTGTTGGAGGTGGTGTGGGAGCAGAGGTGGTGTTGGAGGTTGTTGTGGGTCCAGAGGTGGTGTTGGAGGTTGGTGTTGGTCCCATGGTGGTGTTGGAGGTTGTTGTGGGTCCAGAGGTGGTGTTGGAGGTTGTTGTGGGAGCAGAGGTGGTGTTGGAGGTTGTTGTGGGAGCAGAGGTGGTGTTGGAGGTTGTTGTGGGAGCAGAGGTGGTGTTGGAGGTTGTTGTGGGTCCAGAGGTGGTGTTGGAGGTTGGTGTGGGAGCAGAGGTGGTGTTGGAGGTTGTTGTAGGGTCCAGAGGTGGTTGTTGGAGGTTGCTTGTGGGAGCAGAGGTGGTGTTGGAGGTTGTTGTGGGAGCAGAGGTGGTGTTGGAGGTTGTTGTGGGAGCAGAGGTGGTGTTGGAGGTTGTTGTGGGTCCAGAGGTGGTGTTGGAGGTTGTTGTGGGAGCAGAGGTGGTGTTGGAGGTTGTTGTAGGTCCAGAGGTGGTGTTGGAGGTTGTTGTGGGAGCAGAGGTGGTGTTGGAGGTTGTTGTGGGTCCAGAGGTGGTGTTGGAGGTTGGTGTTGGGTCCCATGGTGGTGTTGGAGGTTGTTGTGGGTCCAGAGGTGGTGTTGGAGGTTGGTTGTGGGAGCAGAGGTGGTGTTGGAGGTTGTTGTAGGTCCAGAGGTGGTGTTGGAGGTTGTTGTGGGAGCAGAGGTGGTGTTGGAGGTTGTTGTGGGAGCAGAGGTGTGTTGGAGGTTGTTGTGGGAGCAGAGGTGGTGTTGGAGGTTGTTGTGGGTCCAGAGGTGGTGTTGGAGGTTGTTGTGGGAGCAGAGGTGGTGTTGGAGGTTGTTGTAGGTCCAGAGGTGGTGTTGGAGGTTGTTGTGGGAGCAGAGGTGGTGTTGGGAGGTTGTTGTGGGAGCAGAGGTGGTGTTGGAGGTTGTTGTGGGAGCAGAGGTGGTGTTGGAGGTTGTTGTGGGAGCAGAGGTGGTGTTGGAGGTGGTGTGGAGCAGAGGTGTGTGTTGGAGGTTGTTGTGGGTCCAGAGGTGGTGTTGGAGGTTGGTGTTGGTCCCATGGTGGTGTTGGAGGTTGTTGTGGGTCAGAGGTGGTGTTGGAGGTTGTTGTGGGAGCAGAGGTGGTGTTGGAGGTTGTTGTGGGAGCAGAGGTGGTGTTGGAGGTTGTTGTTGGGAGCAGAGGTGGTGTTGGAGGTTGTTGTGGGGGCAGAGGTGGTGTTGGAGGTTGTTGTGGGTCAGAGGTGGTGTTGGAGGTTGGTGTGGGAGCAGAGGTGGTGTTGGAGGTTGTTGTGGGTCCAGAGGTGGTGTTGGAGGTTGGTGTTGGTCCCATGGTGGTGTTGGAGGTTGTTGTGGGTCCAGAGGTGGTGTTGGAGGTTGTTGTGGGAGCAGAGGTGGTGTTGGAGGTTGTTGTGGGAGCAGAGGTGGTGTTGGAGGTTGTTTGTGGGAGCAGAGGTGGTGTTGGAGGTTGTTGTGGGTCCAGAGGTGGTGTTGGAGGTTGGTGTGGGAGCAGAGGTGGTGTTGGAGGTTGTTGTAGGTCCAGAGGTGGTGTTGGAGGTTGTTGTGGGAGCAGAGGTGGTGTTGGAGGTTGTTGTGGGAGCAGAGGTGGTGTTGGAGGTTGTTGTGGGAGCAGAGGTGGTGTTGGAGGTTGTTGTGGGTCCAGAGGTGGTGTTGGAGGTTGTTGTGGGAGCAGAGGTGGTGTTGGAGGTTGTTGTAGGTCAGAGGTGGTGTTGGAGGGTTGTTGTGGGAGCAGAGGTGGTGTTGGAGGTTGTTTGGGTCCAGAGGTGGTGTTGGAGGTTGGTGTTGGTCCCATGGGGTGTTGGAGGTTGTTGTGGGTCCAGAGGTGGTGTTGGAGGTTGTTGTGGGAGCAGAGGTGGTGTTGGAGGTTGTTGTAGGTCCAGAGGTGGTGTTGGAGGTTGTTGTGGGAGCAGAGGTGGTGTTGGAGGTTGTTGTGGGAGCAGAGGTGGTGTTGGAGGTTGTTGTGGGAGCAGAGGTGGTGTTGGAGGTTGTTGTGGGTCCAGAGGTGGTGTTGGAGGTTGTTGTGGGAGCAGAGGTGGTGTTGGAGGTTGTTGTAGGTCCAGAGGTGGTGTTGGAGGTTGTTGTGGGAGCAGAGGTGGTGTTGGAGGTTGTTGTGGGAGCAGAGGTGGTGTTGGAGGTTGTTGTGGGAGCAGAGGTGAGTTGGAGGTTGTTGTGGGACCAGAGGTGGTGTTGGAGGTTGGTGTAGGACCAGAGGTGGTGTTGGAGGTTTGTCGTGGGAGCAGAGGTGGTGTTGGAGGTGGTTGTAGGAGCAGAGGTGGTGTTGGAGGTGGTTGTAGGAGCAGAGGTGGTGTTGGAGGTGGTTGTAGGAGCAGAGGTGGTGTTGGAGGTTGTTGTGGGATCAGAATTTGTCTTTGTCACGTTGTTTTTCACCCCTGTTTTCGCCTCCTGTGGTGGTCAGGTTTCTCCTGGGTGTGCTGGTGGGCTGAGCTGTCAGTCGCTCTCGGGCTGTAGCCGGGGTCCTTGTTGTGGGGAGCTGTCCGGTTGTCCTCGCTGGCTGTCACCTTCCTGTCCTCCCTGACGTCAGCGCTCAGGGTGACCGCCCGTGGGGGTCGCTGTGGTGGCCCCCACAGCTCCCTGCAGTGGCCACGAGCTGGGTCTGTAGAGGAGTCCAAGGTTTGGCCCTTAAGACCTTCCTCCTCCTCATCATCCTCCTCCTCATCCTCCTCCTCCTCATCATCATCATCATCCTCATCCTCATCCTCTCCCTCTCCCTCCTCCTCCTCTCCCTCTCCCTCCTCCTCTCCCCCTCTCCTTCCTCCTCCTCATCCTCTCCCTCATCC
>JAKCOZ010000953.1:0-38746 GCA_022605955.1 Rallus limicola
CTAGGCATGAAAGGCATAGCTTGTCTGAAACCTCTTAACAGGACACACAAGCAGACCCTGTCACTTTGGCTCTCAGCCTTTTCCTTTGCCTGGAAAGAGGGAACATGCCTGGAACCTCCTACGGTGCTTTTCTCGGCCCTAGCAGACTGCAGTTCAAAACATGCTAAACGTCCAGCAATAACTCCCAAAGTAAAGAAGCTAGGACTGAAAGGCATAGCTTGTCTGAAACCTCTTAACAGGACACACAAGCAGACCCTGTCACTTTGGCTCTCAGCCTTTTCCTTTGCCTGGAAAGAGGGAACATGCCTGGAAGCTCCTACGGTGCTTTTCTCGGCCCTAGCAGACTGCAGTTCAAAACATGCTAAACGTCCAGCAATAACTCCCAAAGTAAAGAAGCTAGGCATGAAAGGCATAGCTTGTCTGAAACCTCCTAACAGGACACACAAGCAGACCCTGTCACTTTGGCTCTCAGCCTTTTCCTTTGCCTGGAAAGAGGGAACATGCCTGGAAGCTCCTACGGTGCTTTTCTCGGCCCTAGCAGACTGCAGTTCAAAACATGCTAAACGTCCAGCAATAACTCCCAAAGTAAAGAAGCTAGGCATGAAAGGCATAGCTTGTCTGAAACCTCCTAACAGGACACACAAGCAGACCCTGTCACTTTGGCTCTCAGCCTTTTCCTTTGCCTGGAAAGAGGGAACATGCCTGGAACCTCCTACGGTGCTTTTCTCGGCCCTAGCAGACTGCAGTTCAAAACATGCTAAACGTCCAGCAATAACTCCCAAAGTAAAGAAGCTAGGCCTGAAAGGCATAGCTTGTCTGAAACCTCTTAACAGGACACACAAACAGACCCTGTCACTTTGGCTCTCAGCCTTTTCCTTTGCCTGGAAAGAGGGAACATGCCTGGAAGCTCCTACGGTGCTTTTCTCGGCCCTAGCAGACTGCAGTTCAAAACATGCTAAACGTCCAGCAATAACTCCCAAAGTAAAGAAGCTAGGACTGAAAGGCATAGCTTGTCTGAAACCTCCTAACAGGACACACAAGCAGACCCTGTCACTTTGGCTCTCAGCCTTTTCCTTTGCCTGGAAAGAGGGAACATGCCTGGAAGCTCCTACGGTGCTTTTCTCGGCCCTAGCAGACTGCAGTTCAAAACATGCTAAACGTCCAGCAATAACTCCCAAAGTAAAGAAGCTAGGCATGAAAGGCATAGCTTGTCTGAAACCTCCTAACAGGACACACAAGCAGACCCTGTCACTTTGGCTCTCAGCCTTTTCCTTTGCCTGGAAAGAGGGAACATGCCTGGAAGCTCCTACGGTGCTTTTCTCGGCCCTAGCAGACTGCAGTTCAAAACATGCTAAACGTCCAGCAATAACTCCCAAAGTAAAGAAGCTAGGACTGAAAGGCATAGCTTGTCTGAAACCTCCTAACAGGACACACAAGCAGACCCTGTCACTTTGGCTCTCAGCCTTTTCCTTTGCCTGGAAAGAGGGAACATGCCTGGAACCTCCTACGGTGCTTTTCTCGGCCCTAGTTGACTGCAGTTCAAAACATGCTAAACGTCCAGCAATAACTCCCAAAGTAAAGAAGCTAGGCCTGAAAGGCATAGCTTGTCTGAAACCTCCTAACAGGACACACAAACAGACCCTGTCACTTTGGCTCTCAGCCTTTTCCTTTGCCTGGAAAGAGGGAACATGCCTGGAAGCTCCTACGGTGCTTTTCTCGGCCCTAGCAGACTGCAGTTCAAAACATGCTAAACGTCCAGCAATAACTCCCAAAGTAAAGAAGCTAGGACTGAAAGGCATAGCTTGTCTGAAACCTCCTAACAGGACACACAAGCAGACCCTGTCACTTTGGCTCTCAGCCTTTTCCTTTGCCTGGAAAGAGGGAACATGCCTGGAAGCTCCTACGGTGCTTTTCTCGGCCCTAGCAGACTGCAGTTCAAAACATGCTAAACGTCCAGCAATAACTCCCAAAGTAAAGAAGCTAGGCATGAAAGGCATAGCTTGTCTGAAACCTCCTAACAGGACACACAAGCAGACCCTGTCACTTTGGCTCTCAGCCTTTTCCTTTGCCTGGAAAGAGGGAACATGCCTGGAACCTCCTACGGTGCTTTTCTCGGCCCTAGCAGACTGCAGTTCAAAACATGCTAAACGTCCAGCAATAACTCCCAAAGTAAAGAAGCTAGGACTGAAAGGCATAGCTTGTCTGAAACCTCCTAACAGGACACACAAGCAGACCCTGTCACTTTGGCTCTCAGCCTTTTCCTTTGCCTGGAAAGAGGGAACATGCCTGGAAGCTCCTACGGTGCTTTTCTCGGCCCTAGCAGACTGCAGTTCAAAACATGCTAAACGTCCAGCAATAACTCCCAAAGTAAAGAAGCTAGGCATGAAAGGCATAGCTTGTCTGAAACCTCCTAACAGGACACACAAGCAGACCCTGTCACTTTGGCTCTCAGCCTTTTCCTTTGCCTGGAAAGAGGGAACATGCTTGGAACCTCCTACGGTGCTTTTCTCGGCCCTAGCAGACTGCAGTTCAAAACATGCTAAACGTCCAGCAATAACTCCCAAAGTAAAGAAGCTAGGCATGAAAGGCATAGCTTGTCTGAAACCTCCTAACAGGACACACAAGCAGACCCTGTCACTTTGGCTCTCAGCCTTTTCCTTTGCCTGGAAAGAGGGAACATGCCTGGAAGCTCCTACGGTGCTTTTCTCGGCCCTAGCAGACTGCAGTTCAAAACATGCTAAACGTCCAGCAATAACTCCCAAAGTAAAGAAGCTAGGCCTGAAAGGCATAGCTTGTCTGAAACCTCCTAACAGGACACACAAACAGACCCTGTCACTTTGGCTCTCAGCCTTTTCCTTTGCCTGGAAAGAGGGAACATGCCTGGAAGCTCCTACGGTGCTTTTCTCGGCCCTAGCAGACTGCAGTTCAAAACATGCTAAACGTCCAGCAATAACTCCCAAAGTAAAGAAGCTAGGACTGAAAGGCATAGCTTGTCTGAAACCTCCTAACAGGACACACAAGCAGACCCTGTCACTTTGGCTCTCAGCCTTTTCCTTTGCCTGGAAAGAGGGAACATGCCTGGAAGCTCCTACGATGCTTTTCTCGGCCCTAGCAGACTGCAGTTCAAAACATGCTAAACGTCCAGCAATAACTCCCAAAGTAAAGAAGCTAGGCATGAAAGGCATAGCTTGTCTGAAACCTCCTACCAGGACACACAAGCAGACCCTGTCACTTTGGCTCTCAGCCTTTTCCTTTGCCTGGAAAGAGGGAACATGCCTGGAACCTCCTACGGTGCTTTTCTCGGCCCTAGCAGACTGCAGTTCAAAACATGCTAAACGTCCAGCAATAACTCCCAAAGTAAAGAAGCTAGGACTGAAAGGCATAGCTTGTCTGAAACCTCCTAACAGGACACACAAGCAGACCCTGTCACTTTGGCTCTCAGCCTTTTCCTTTGCCTGGAAAGAGGGAACATGCCTGGAAGCTCCTACGGTGCTTTTCTCGGCCCTAGCAGACTGCAGTTCAAAACATGCTAAACGTCCAGCAATAACTCCCAAAGTAAAGAAGCTAGGACTGAAAGGCATAGCTTGTCTGAAACCTCCTAACAGGACACACAAGCAGACCCTGTCACTTTGGCTCTCAGCCTTTTCCTTTGCCTGGAAAGAGGGAACATGCCTGGAAGCTCCTACGGTGCTTTTCTCGGCCCTAGCAGACTGCAGTTCAAAACATGCTAAACGTCCAGCAATAACTCCCAAAGTAAAGAAGCTAGGCATGAAAGGCATAGCTTGTCTGAAACCTCCTAACAGGACACACAAGCAGACCCTGTCACTTTGGCTCTCAGCCTTTTCCTTTGCCTGGAAAGAGGGAACATGCCTGGAACCTCCTACGGTGCTTTTCTCGGCCCTAGCAGACTGCAGTTCAAAACATGCTAAACGTCCAGCAATAACTCCCAAAGTAAAGAAGCTAGGACTGAAAGGCATAGCTTGTCTGAAACCTCCTAACAGGACACACAAGCAGACCCTGTCACTTTGGCTCTCAGCCTTTTCCTTTGCCTGGAAAGAGGGAACATGCCTGGAAGCTCCTACGGTGCTTTTCTCGGCCCTAGCAGACTGCAGTTCAAAACATGCTAAACGTCCAGCAATAACTCCCAAAGTAAAGAAGCTAGGCATGAAAGGCATAGCTTGTCTGAAACCTCCTAACAGGACACACAAGCAGACCCTGTCACTTTGGCTCTCAGCCTTTTCCTTTGCCTGGAAAGAGGGAACATGCTTGGAACCTCCTACGGTGCTTTTCTCGGCCCTAGCAGACTGCAGTTCAAAACATGCTAAACGTCCAGCAATAACTCCCAAAGTAAAGAAGCTAGGCATGAAAGGCATAGCTTGTCTGAAACCTCCTACCAGGACACACAAGCAGACCCTGTCACTTTGGCTCTCAGCCTTTTCCTTTGCCTGGAAAGAGGGAACATGCCTGGAAGCTCCTACGGTGCTTTTCTCGGCCCTAGCAGACTGCAGTTCAAAACATGCTAAACGTCCAGCAATAACTCCCAAAGTAAAGAAGCTAGGCCTGAAAGGCATAGCTTGTCTGAAACCTCCTAACAGGACACACAAACAGACCCTGTCACTTTGGCTCTCAGCCTTTTCCTTTGCCTGGAAAGAGGGAACATGCCTGGAAGCTCCTACGGTGCTTTTCTCGGCCCTAGCAGACTGCAGTTCAAAACATGCTAAACGTCCAGCAATAACTCCCAAAGTAAAGAAGCTAGGACTGAAAGGCATAGCTTGTCTGAAACCTCCTAACAGGACACACAAGCAGACCCTGTCACTTTGGCTCTCAGCCTTTTCCTTTGCCTGGAAAGAGGGAACATGCCTGGAAGCTCCTACGATGCTTTTCTCGGCCCTAGCAGACTGCAGTTCAAAACATGCTAAACGTCCAGCAATAACTCCCAAAGTAAAGAAGCTAGGCATGAAAGGCATAGCTTGTCTGAAACCTCCTACCAGGACACACAAGCAGACCCTGTCACTTTGGCTCTCAGCCTTTTCCTTTGCCTGGAAAGAGGGAACATGCCTGGAACCTCCTACGGTGCTTTTCTCGGCCCTAGCAGACTGCAGTTCAAAACATGCTAAACGTCCAGCAATAACTCCCAAAGTAAAGAAGCTAGGACTGAAAGGCATAGCTTGTCTGAAACCTCCTAACAGGACACACAAGCAGACCCTGTCACTTTGGCTCTCAGCCTTTTCCTTTGCCTGGAAAGAGGGAACATGCCTGGAAGCTCCTACGGTGCTTTTCTCGGCCCTAGCAGACTGCAGTTCAAAACATGCTAAACGTCCAGCAATAACTCCCAAAGTAAAGAAGCTAGGCATGAAAGGCATAGCTTGTCTGAAACCTCCTAACAGGACACACAAGCAGACCCTGTCACTTTGGCTCTCAGCCTTTTCCTTTGCCTGGAAAGAGGGAACATGCTTGGAACCTCCTACGGTGCTTTTCTCGGCCCTAGCAGACTGCAGTTCAAAACATGCTAAACGTCCAGCAATAACTCCCAAAGTAAAGAAGCTAGGCATGAAAGGCATAGCTTGTCTGAAACCTCCTACCAGGACACACAAGCAGACCCTGTCACTTTGGCTCTCAGCCTTTTCCTTTGCCTGGAAAGAGGGAACATGCCTGGAAGCTCCTACGGTGCTTTTCTCGGCCCTAGCAGACTGCAGTTCAAAACATGCTAAACGTCCAGCAATAACTCCCAAAGTAAAGAAGCTAGGACTGAAAGGCATAGCTTGTCTGAAACCTCTTAACAGGACACACAAGCAGACCCTGTCACTTTGGCTCTCAGCCTTTTCCTTTGCCTGGAAAGAGGGAACATGCCTGGAAGCTCCTACGGTGCTTTTCTCGGCCCTAGCAGACTGCAGTTCAAAACATGCTAAACGTCCAGCAATAACTCCCAAAGTAAAGAAGCTAGGACTGAAAGGCATAGCTTGTCTGAAACCTCCTAACAGGACACACAAGCAGACCCTGTCACTTTGGCTCTCAGCCTTTTCCTTTGCCTGGAAAGAGGGAACATGCCTGGAACCTCCTACGGTGCTTTTCTCGGCCCTAGCAGACTGCAGTTCAAAACATGCTAAACGTCCAGCAATAACTCCCAAAGTAAAGAAGCTAGGACTGAAAGGCATAGCTTGTCTGAAACCTCCTAACAGGACACACAAGCAGACCCTGTCACTTTGGCTCTCAGCCTTTTCCTTTGCCTGGAAAGAGGGAACATGCCTGGAAGCTCCTACGGTGCTTTTCTCGGCCCTAGCAGACTGCAGTTCAAAACATGCTAAACGTCCAGCAATAACTCCCAAAGTAAAGAAGCTAGGACTGAAAGGCATAGCTTGTCTGAAACCTCCTAACAGGACACACAAGCAGACCCTGTCACTTTGGCTCTCAGCCTTTTCCTTTGCCTGGAAAGAGGGAACATGCCTGGAAGCTCCTACGGTGCTTTTCTCGGCCCTAGCAGACTGCAGTTCAAAACATGCTAAACGTCCAGCAATAACTCCCAAAGTAAAGAAGCTAGGACTGAAAGGCATAGCTTGTCTGAAACCTCCTAACAGGACACACAAGCAGACCCTGTCACTTTGGCTCTCAGCCTTTTCCTTTGCCTGGAAAGAGGGAACATGCCTGGAACATCCTACGGTGCTTTTCTCGGCCCTAGCAGACTGCAGTTCAAAACATGCTAAACGTCCAGCAATAACTCCCAAAGTAAAGAAGCTAGGCATGAAAGGCATAGCTTGTCTGAAACCTCCTAACAGGACACACAAGCAGACCCTGTCACTTTGGCTCTCAGCCTTTTCCTTTGCCTGGAAAGAGGGAACATGCCTGGAAGCTCCTACGGTGCTTTTCTCGGCCCTAGCAGACTGCAGTTCAAAACATGCTAAACGTCCAGCAATAACTCCCAAAGTAAAGAAGCTAGGCATGAAAGGCATAGCTTGTCTGAAACCTCCTAACAGGACACACAAGCAGACCCTGTCACTTTGGCTCTCAGCCTTTTCCTTTGCCTGGAAAGAGGGAACATGCCTGGAAGCTCCTACGGTGCTTTTCTCGGCCCTAGCAGACTGCAGTTCAAAACATGCTAAACGTCCAGCAATAACTCCCAAAGTAAAGAAGCTAGGCATGAAAGGCATAGCTTGTCTGAAACCTCCTAACAGGACACACAAGCAGACCCTGTCACTTTGGCTCTCAGCCTTTTCCTTTGCCTGGAAAGAGGGAACATGCCTGGAAGCTCCTACGGTGCTTTTCTCGGCCCTAGCAGACTGCAGTTCAAAACATGCTAAACGTCCAGCAATAACTCCCAAAGTAAAGAAGCTAGGACTGAAAGGCATAGCTTGTCTGAAACCTCCTAACAGGACACACAAGCAGACCCTGTCACTTTGGCTCTCAGCCTTTTCCTTTGCCTGGAAAGAGGGAACATGCCTGGAAGCTCCTACGGTGCTTTTCTCGGCCCTAGCAGACTGCAGTTCAAAACATGCTAAACGTCCAGCAATAACTCCCAAAGTAAAGAAGCTAGGACTGAAAGGCATAGCTTGTCTGAAACCTCCTAACAGGACACACAAGCAGACCCTGTCACTTTGGCTCTCACCCTTTTCCTTTGCCTGGAAAGAGGGAACATACCTGGAACCTCCTACGGTGCTTTTCTCGGCCCTAGCAGACTGCAGTTCAAAACATGCTAAACGTCCAGCAATAACTCCCAAAGTAAAGAAGCTAGGCCTGAAAGGCATAGCTTGTCTGAAACCTCTTAACAGGATACACAAACAGACCCTGTCACTTTGGCTCTCAGCCTTTTCCTTTGCCTGGAAAGAGGGAACATGCCTGGAACATCCTACGGTGCTTTTCTCGGCCCTAGCAGACTGCAGTTCAAAACATGCTAAACGTCCAGCAATAACTCCCAAAGTAAAGAAGCTAGGACTGAAAGGCATAGCTTGTCTGAAACCTCCTAACAGGACACACAAGCAGACCCTGTCACTTTGGCTCTCAGCCTTTTCCTTTGCCTGGAAAGAGGGAACATGCCTGGAAGCTCCTACGGTGCTTTTCTCGGCCCTAGCAGACTGCAGTTCAAAACATGCTAAACGTCCAGCAATAACTCCCAAAGTAAAGAAGCTAGGACTGAAAGGCATAGCTTGTCTGAAACCTCCTAACAGGACACACAAGCAGACCCTGTCACTTTGGCTCTCAGCCTTTTCCTTTGCCTGGAAAGAGGGAACATGCCTGGAACCTCCTACGGTGCTTTTCTCGGCCCTAGCAGACTGCAGTTCAAAACATGCTAAACGTCCAGCAATAACTCCCAAAGTAAAGAAGCTAGGCATGAAAGGCATAGCTTGTCTGAAACCTCCTAACAGGACACACAAGCAGACCCTGTCACTTTGGCTCTCAGCCTTTTCCTTTGCCTGGAAAGAGGGAACATGCCTGGAACCTCCTACGGTGCTTTTCTCGGCCCTAGCAGACTGCAGTTCAAAACATGCTAAACGTCCAGCAATAACTCCCAAAGTAAAGAAGCTAGGACTGAAAGGCATAGCTTGTCTGAAACCTCCTAACAGGACACACAAGCAGACCCTGTCACTTTGGCTCTCAGCCTTTTCCTTTGCCTGGAAAGAGGGAACATGCCTGGAACCTCCTACGGTGCTTTTCTCGGCCCTAGCAGACTGCAGTTCAAAACATGCTAAACGTCCAGCAATAACTCCCAAAGTAAAGAAGCTAGGACTGAAAGGCATAGCTTGTCTGAAACCTCCTAACAGGACACACAAGCAGACCCTGTCACTTTGGCTCTCACCCTTTTCCTTTGCCTGGAAAGAGGGAACATACCTGGAACCTCCTACGGTGCTTTTCTCGGCCCTAGCAGACTGCAGTTCAAAACATGCTAAACGTCCAGCAATAACTCCCAAAGTAAAGAAGCTAGGCCTGAAAGGCATAGCTTGTCTGAAACCTCTTAACAGGACACACAAACAGACCCTGTCACTTTGGCTCTCAGCCTTTTCCTTTGCCTGGAAAGAGGGAACATGCCTGGAAGCTCCTACGGTGCTTTTCTCGGCCCTAGCAGACTGCAGTTCAAAACATGCTAAACGTCCAGCAATAACTCCCAAAGTAAAGAAGCTAGGACTGAAAGGCATAGCTTGTCTGAAACCTCCTAACAGGACACACAAGCAGACCCTGTCACTTTGGCTCTCAGCCTTTTCCTTTGCCTGGAAAGAGGGAACATGCCTGGAACCTCCTACGGTGCTTTTCTCGGCCCTAGCAGACTGCAGTTCAAAACATGCTAAACGTCCAGCAATAACTCCCAAAGTAAAGAAGCTAGGCATGAAAGGCATAGCTTGTCTGAAACCTCCTAACAGGACACACGAGCAGACCCTGTCACTTTGGCTCTCAGCCTTTTCCTTTGCCTGGAAAGAGGGAACATGCCTGGAAGCTCCTACGGTGCTTTTCTCGGCCCTAGCAGACTGCAGTTCAAAACATGCTAAACGTCCAGCAATAACTCCCAAAGTAAAGAAGCTAGGACTGAAAGGCATAGCTTGTCTGAAACCTCCTAACAGGACACACAAGCAGACCCTGTCACTTTGGCTCTCAGCCTTTTCCTTTGCCTGGAAAGAGGGAACATGCCTGGAAGCTCCTACGGTGCTTTTCTCGGCCCTAGCAGACTGCAGTTCAAAAGATGCTAAACGTCCAGCAATAACTCCCAAAGTAAAGAAGCTAGGCATGAAAGGCATAGCTTGTCTGAAACCTCCTACCAGGACACACAAGCAGACCCTGTCACTTTGGCTCTCAGCCTTTTCCTTTGCCTGGAAAGAGGGAACATGCCTGGAAGCTCCTACGGTGCTTTTCTCGGCCCTAGCAGACTGCAGTTCAAAACATGCTAAACGTCCAGCAATAACTCCCAAAGTAAAGAAGCTAGGACTGAAAGGCATAGCTTGTCTGAAACCTCTTAACAGGACACACAAGCAGACCCTGTCACTTTGGCTCTCAGCCTTTTCCTTTGCCTGGAAAGAGGTAACATGCCTGGAAGCTCCTACGGTGCTTTTCTCGGCCCTAGCAGACTGCAGTTCAAAACATGCTAAACGTCCAGCAATAACTCCCAAAGTAAAGAAGCTAGGCATGAAAGGCATAGCTTTTCTGAAACCTCCTACCAGGACACACAAGCAGACCCTGTCACTTTGGCTCTCAGCCTTTTCCTTTGCCTGGAAAGAGGGAACATGCCTGGAACCTCCTACGGTGCTTTTCTCGGCCCTAGCAGACTGCAGTTCAAAACATGCTAAACGTCCAGCAATAACTCCCAAAGTAAAGAAGCTAGGACTGAAAGGCATAGCTTGTCTGAAACCTCCTAACAGGACACACAAGCAGACCCTGTCACTTTGGCTCTCAGCCTTTTCCTTTGCCTGGAAAGAGGGAACATGCCTGGAACCTCCTACGGTGCTTTTCTCGGCCCTAGCAGACTGCAGTTCAAAACATGCTAAACGTCCAGCAATAACTCCCAAAGTAAAGAAGCTAGGACTGAAAGGCATAGCTTGTCTGAAACCTCCTAACAGGACACACAAGCAGACCCTGTCACTTTGGCTCTCAGCCTTTTCCTTTGCCTGGAAAGAGGGAACATGCCTGGAAGCTCCTACGGTGCTTTTCTCGGCCCTAGCAGACTGCAGTTCAAAACATGCTAAACGTCCAGCAATAACTCCCAAAGTAAAGAAGCTAGGACTGAAAGGCATAGCTTGTCTGAAACCTCCTAACAGGACACACAAGCAGACCCTGTCACTTTGGCTCTCAGCCTTTTCCTTTGCCTGGAAAGAGGGAACATGCCTGGAAGCTCCTACGGTGCTTTTCTCGGCCCTAGCAGACTGCAGTTCAAAACATGCTAAACGTCCAGCAATAACTCCCAAAGTAAAGAAGCTAGGCCTGAAAGGCATAGCTTGTCTGAAACCTCCTAACAGGACACACAAGCAGACCCTGTCACTTTGGCTCTCAGCCTTTTCCTTTGCCTGGAAAGAGGGAACATGCCTGGAAGCTCCTACGGTGCTTTTCTCGGCCCTAGCAGACTGCAGTTCAAAACATGCTAAACGTCCAGCAATAACTCCCAAAGTAAAGAAGCTAGGACTGAAAGGCATAGCTTGTCTGAAACCTCCTAACAGGACACACAAGCAGACCCTGTCACTTTGGCTCTCAGCCTTTTCCTTTGCCTGGAAAGAGGGAACATGCCTGGAAGCTCCTACGGTGCTTTTCTCGGCCCTAGCAGACTGCAGTTCAAAACATGCTAAACGTCCAGCAATAACTCCCAAAGTAAAGAAGCTAGGCATGAAAGGCATAGCTTGTCTGAAACCTCCTAACAGGACACACAAGCAGACCCTGTCACTTTGGCTCTCAGCCTTTTCCTTTGCCTGGAAAGAGGGAACATGCCTGGAAGCTCCTACGGTGCTTTTCTCGGCCCTAGCAGACTGCAGTTCAAAACATGCTAAACGTCCAGCAATAACTCCCAAAGTAAAGAAGCTAGGACTGAAAGGCATAGCTTGTCTGAAACCTCCTAACAGGACACACAAGCAGACCCTGTCACTTTGGCTCTCAGCCTTTTCCTTTGCCTGGAAAGAGGGAACATGCCTGGAAGCTCCTACGGTGCTTTTCTCGGCCCTAGCAGACTGCAGTTCAAAACATGCTAAACGTCCAGCAATAACTCCCAAAGTAAAGAAGCTAGGACTGAAAGGCATAGCTTGTCTGAAACCTCCTAACAGGACACACAAGCAGACCCTGTCACTTTGGCTCTCAGCCTTTTCCTTTGCCTGGAAAGAGGGAACATGCCTGGAAGCTCCTACGGTGCTTTTCTCGGCCCTAGCAGACTGCAGTTCAAAACATGCTAAACGTCCAGCAATAACTCCCAAAGTAAAGAAGCTAGGACTGAAAGGCATAGCTTGTCTGAAACATCCTAACAGGACACACAAGCAGACCCTGTCACTTTGGCTCTCAGCCTTTTCCTTTGCCTGGAAAGAGGGAACATGCCTGGAAGCTCCTACGGTGCTTTTCTCGGCCCTAGCAGACTGCAGTTCAAAACATGCTAAACGTCCAGCAATAACTCCCAAAGTAAAGAAGCTAGGACTGAAAGGCATAGCTTGTCTGAAACCTCCTAACAGGACACACAAGCAGACCCTGTCACTTTGGCTCTCAGCCTTTTCCTTTGCCTGGAAAGAGGGAACATACCTGGAACCTCCTACGGTGCTTTTCTCGGCCCTAGCAGACTGCAGTTCAAAACATGCTAAACGTCCAGCAATAACTCCCAAAGTAAAGAAGCTAGGCCTGAAAGGCATAGCTTGTCTGAAACCTCCTAACAGGACACACAAGCAGACCCTGTCACTTTGGCTCTCAGCCTTTTCCTTTGCCTGGAAAGAGGGAACATGCCTGGAAGCTCCTACGGTGCTTTTCTCGGCCCTAGCAGACTGCAGTTCAAAACATGCTAAACGTCCAGCAATAACTCCCAAAGTAAAGAAGCTAGGACTGAAAGGCATAGCTTGTCTGAAACCTCCTAACAGGACACACAAGCAGACCCTGTCACTTTGGCTCTCAGCCTTTTCCTTTGCCTGGAAAGAGGGAACATGCCTGGAAGCTCCTACGGTGCTTTTCTCGGCCCTAGCAGACTGCAGTCAAAAGATGCTAAACGTCCAGCAATAACTCCCAAAGTAAAGAAGCTAGGCATGAAAGGCATAGCTTGTCTGAAACCTCCTAACAGGACACACAAGCAGACCCTGTCACTTTGGCTCTCAGCCTTTTCCTTTGCCTGGAAAGAGGGAACATGCCTGGAACCTCCTACGGTGCTTTTCTCGGCCCTAGCAGACTGCAGTTCAAAACATGCTAAACGTCCAGCAATAACTCCCAAAGTAAAGAAGCTAGGCATGAAAGGCATAGCTTGTCTGAAACCTCCTAACAGGACACACAAGCAGACCCTGTCACTTTGGCTCTCAGCCTTTTCCTTTGCCTGGAAAGAGGGAACATGCCTGGAAGCTCCTACGGTGCTTTTCTCGGCCCTAGCAGACTGCAGTTCAAAACATGCTAAACGTCCAGCAATAACTCCCAAAGTAAAGAAGCTAGGACTGAAAGGCATAGCTTGTCTGAAAGCTCTTAACAGGACACACAAGCAGACCCTGTCACTTTGGCTCTCAGCCTTTTCCTTTGCCTGGAAAGAGGGAACATGCCTGGAAGCTCCTACGGTGCTTTTCTCGGCCCTAGCAGACTGCAGTTCAAAACATGCTAAACGTCCAGCAATAACTCCCAAAGTAAAGAAGCTAGGACTGAAAGGCATAGCTTGTCTGAAACCTCCTAACAGGACACACAAGCAGACCCTGTCACTTTGGCTCTCAGCCTTTTCCTTTGCCTGGAAAGAGGGAACATGCCTGGAAGCTCCTACGGTGCTTTTCTCGGCCCTAGCAGACTGCAGTTCAAAACATGCTAAACGTCCAGCAATAACTCCCAAAGTAAAGAAGCTAGGCATGAAAGGCATAGCTTGTCTGAAACCTCCTAACAGGACACACAAGCAGACCCTGTCACTTTGGCTCTCAGCCTTTTCCTTTGCCTGGAAAGAGGGAACATGCCTGGAAGCTCCTACGGTGCTTTTCTCGGCCCTAGCAGACTGCAGTTCAAAACATGCTAAACGTCCAGCAATAACTCCCAAAGTAAAGAAGCTAGGACTGAAAGGCATAGCTTGTCTGAAAGCTCTTAACAGGACACACAAGCAGACCCTGTCACTTTGGCTCTCAGCCTTTTCCTTTGCCTGGAAAGAGGGAACATGCCTGGAAGCTCCTACGGTGCTTTTCTCGGCCCTAGCAGACTGCAGTTCAAAACATGCTAAACGTCCAGCAATAACTCCCAAAGTAAAGAAGCTAGGACTGAAAGGCATAGCTTGTCTGAAACCTCCTAACAGGACACACAAGCAGACCCTGTCACTTTGGCTCTCAGCCTTTTCCTTTGCCTGGAAAGAGGGAACATGCCTGGAAGCTCCTACGGTGCTTTTCTCGGCCCTAGCAGACTGCAGTTCAAAACATGCTAAACGTCCAGCAATAACTCCCAAAGTAAAGAAGCTAGGACTGAAAGGCATAGCTTGTCTGAAAGCTCTTAACAGGACACACAAGCAGACCCTGTCACTTTGGCTCTCAGCCTTTTCCTTTGCCTGGAAAGAGGGAACATGCCTGGAAGCTCCTACGGTGCTTTTCTCGGCCCTAGCAGACTGCAGTTCAAAACATGCTAAACGTCCAGCAATAACTCCCAAAGTAAAGAAGCTAGGCATGAAAGGCATAGCTTGTCTGAAACCTCCTAACAGGACACACAAGCAGACCCTGTCACTTTGGCTCTCAGCCTTTTCCTTTGCCTGGAAAGAGGGAACATGCCTGGAAGCACCTACGGTGCTTTTCTCGGCCCTAGCAGACTGCAGTTCAAAACATGCTAAACGTCCAGCAATAACTCCCAAAGTAAAGAAGCTAGGACTGAAAGGCATAGCTTGTCTGAAACCTCCTAACAGGACACACAAGCAGACCCTGTCACTTTGGCTCTCAGCCTTTTCCTTTGCCTGGAAAGAGGGAACATGCCTGGAACCTCCTACGGTGCTTTTCTCGGCCCTAGCAGACTGCAGTTCAAAACATGCTAAACGTCCAGCAATAACTCCCAAAGTAAAGAAGCTAGGACTGAAAGGCATAGCTTGTCTGAAACCTCCTAACAGGACACACAAGCAGACCCTGTCACTTTGGCTCTCAGCCTTTTCCTTTGCCTGGAAAGAGGGAACATGCCTGGAACCTCCTACGGTGCTTTTCTCGGCCCTAGCAGACTGCAGTTCAAAACATGCTAAACGTCCAGCAATAACTCCCAAAGTAAAGAAGCTAGGCATGAAAGGCATAGCTTGTCTGAAACCTCCTAACAGGACACACAAGCAGACCCTGTCACTTTGGCTCTCAGCCTTTTCCTTTGCCTGGAAAGAGGGAACATGCCTGGAAGCTCCTACGGTGCTTTTCTCGGCCCTAGCAGACTGCAGTTCAAAACATGCTAAACGTCCAGCAATAACTCCCAAAGTAAAGAAGCTAGGCATGAAAGGCATAGCTTGTCTGAAACCTCCTAACAGGACACACAAGCAGACCCTGTCACTTTGGCTCTCAGCCTTTTCCTTTGCCTGGAAAGAGGGAACATGCCTGGAAGCTCCTACGGTGCTTTTCTCGGCCCTAGCAGACTGCAGTTCAAAACATGCTAAACGTCCAGCAATAACTCCCAAAGTAAAGAAGCTAGGACTGAAAGGCATAGCTTGTCTGAAAGCTCTTAACAGGACACACAAGCAGACCCTGTCACTTTGGCTCTCAGCCTTTTCCTTTGCCTGGAAAGAGGGAACATGCCTGGAAGCTCCTACGGTGCTTTTCTCGGCCCTAGCAGACTGCAGTTCAAAACATGCTAAACGTCCAGCAATAACTCCCAAAGTAAAGAAGCTAGGACTGAAAGGCATAGCTTGTCTGAAACCTCCTAACAGGACACACAAGCAGACCCTGTCACTTTGGCTCTCAGCCTTTTCCTTTGCCTGGAAAGAGGGAACATGCCTGGAAGCTCCTACGGTGCTTTTCTCGGCCCTAGCAGACTGCAGTTCAAAACATGCTAAACGTCCAGCAATAACTCCCAAAGTAAAGAAGCTAGGACTGAAAGGCATAGCTTGTCTGAAACCTCTTAACAGGACACACAAGCAGACCCTGTCACTTTGGCTCTCAGCCTTTTCCTTTGCCTGGAAAGAGGGAACATGCCTGGAAGCTCCTACGGTGCTTTTCTCGGCCCTAGCAGACTGCAGTTCAAAACATGCTAAACGTCCAGCAATAACTCCCAAAGTAAAGAAGCTAGGCATGAAAGGCATAGCTTGTCTGAAACCTCCTAACAGGACACACAAGCAGACCCTGTCACTTTGGCTCTCAGCCTTTTCCTTTGCCTGGAAAGAGGGAACATGCCTGGAAGCACCTACGGTGCTTTTCTCGGCCCTAGCAGACTGCAGTTCAAAACATGCTAAACGTCCAGCAATAACTCCCAAAGTAAAGAAGCTAGGACTGAAAGGCATAGCTTGTCTGAAACCTCCTAACAGGACACACAAGCAGACCCTGTCACTTTGGCTCTCAGCCTTTTCCTTTGCCTGGAAAGAGGGAACATGCCTGGAACCTCCTACGGTGCTTTTCTCGGCCCTAGCAGACTGCAGTTCAAAACATGCTAAACGTCCAGCAATAACTCCCAAAGTAAAGAAGCTAGGACTGAAAGGCATAGCTTGTCTGAAACCTCCTAACAGGACACACAAGCAGACCCTGTCACTTTGGCTCTCAGCCTTTTCCTTTGCCTGGAAAGAGGGAACATGCCTGGAAGCTCCTACGGTGCTTTTCTCGGCCCTAGCAGACTGCAGTTCAAAACATGCTAAACGTCCAGCAATAACTCCCAAAGTAAAGAAGCTAGGCATGAAAGGCATAGCTTGTCTGAAACCTCCTAACAGGACACACAAGCAGACCCTGTCACTTTGGCTCTCAGCCTTTTCCTTTGCCTGGAAAGAGGGAACATGCCTGGAAGCTCCTACGGTGCTTTTCTCGGCCCTAGCAGACTGCAGTTCAAAACATGCTAAACGTCCAGCAATAACTCCCAAAGTAAAGAAGCTAGGACTGAAAGGCATAGCTTGTCTGAAACCTCCTAACAGGACACACAAGCAGACCCTGTCACTTTGGCTCTCAGCCTTTTCCTTTGCCTGGAAAGAGGGAACATGCCTGGAAGCTCCTACGGTGCTTTTCTCGGCCCTAGCAGACTGCAGTTCAAAACATGCTAAACGTCCAGCAATAACTCCCAAAGTAAAGAAGCTAGGACTGAAAGGCATAGCTTGTCTGAAACCTCCTAACAGGACACACAAGCAGACCCTGTCACTTTGGCTCTCAGCCTTTTCCTTTGCCTGGAAAGAGGGAACATGCCTGGAACCTCCTACGGTGCTTTTCTCGGCCCTAGCAGACTGCAGTTCAAAACATGCTAAACGTCCAGCAATAACTCCCAAAGTAAAGAAGCTAGGACTGAAAGGCATAGCTTGTCTGAAACCTCCTAACAGGACACACAAGCAGACCCTGTCACTTTGGCTCTCAGCCTTTTCCTTTGCCTGGAAAGAGGGAACATGCCTGGAACCTCCTACGGTGCTTTTCTCGGCCCTAGCAGACTGCAGTTCAAAACATGCTAAACGTCCAGCAATAACTCCCAAAGTAAAGAAGCTAGGACTGAAAGGCATAGCTTGTCTGAAACCTCCTAACAGGACACACAAGCAGACCCTGTCACTTTGGCTCTCAGCCTTTTCCTTTGCCTGGAAAGAGGGAACATGCCTGGAAGCTCCTACGGTGCTTTTCTCGGCCCTAGCAGACTGCAGTTCAAAACATGCTAAACGTCCAGCAATAACTCCCAAAGTAAAGAAGCTAGGACTGAAAGGCATAGCTTGTCTGAAACCTCCTAACAGGACACACAAGCAGACCCTGTCACTTTGGCTCTCAGCCTTTTCCTTTGCCTGGAAAGAGGGAACATGCCTGGAACCTCCTACGGTGCTTTTCTCGGCCCTAGCAGACTGCAGTTCAAAACATGCTAAACGTCCAGCAATAACTCCCAAAGTAAAGAAGCTAGGCATGAAAGGCATAGCTTGTCTGAAACCTCCTAACAGGACACACAAGCAGACCCTGTCACTTTGGCTCTCAGCCTTTTCCTTTGCCTGGAAAGAGGGAACATGCCTGGAACCTCCTACGGTGCTTTTCTCGGCCTAGCAGACTGCAGTTCAAAACATGCTAAACGTCCAGCAATAACTCCCAAAGTAAAGAAGCTAGGACTGAAAGGCATAGCTTGTCTGAAACCTCCTAACAGGACACACAAGCAGACCCTGTCACTTTGGCTCTCAGCCTTTTCCTTTGCCTGGAAAGAGGGAACATGCCTGGAAGCTCCTACGGTGCTTTTCTCGGCCCTAGCAGACTGCAGTTCAAAACATGCTAAACGTCCAGCAATAACTCCCAAAGTAAAGAAGCTAGGACTGAAAGGCATAGCTTGTCTGAAACCTCCTAACAGGACACACAAGCAGACCCTGTCACTTTGGCTCTCAGCCTTTTCCTTTGCCTGGAAAGAGGGAACATGCCTGGAAGCTCCTACGGTGCTTTTCTCGGCCCTAGCAGACTGCAGTTCAAAAGATGCTAAACGTCCAGCAATAACTCCCAAAGTAAAGAAGCTAGGCATGAAAGGCATAGCTTGTCTGAAACCTCCTAACAGGACACACAAGCAGACCCTGTCACTTTGGCTCTCAGCCTTTTCCTTTGCCTGGAAAGAGGGAACATGCCTGGAAGCTCCTACGGTGCTTTTCTCGGCCCTAGCAGACTGCAGTTCAAAACATGCTAAACGTCCAGCAATAACTCCCAAAGTAAAGAAGCTAGGCATGAAAGGCATAGCTTGTCTGAAACCTCCTAACAGGACACACAAGCAGACCCTGTCACTTTGGCTCTCAGCCTTTTCCTTTGCCTGGAAAGAGGGAACATGCCTGGAAGCTCCTACGGTGCTTTTCTCGGCCCTAGCAGACTGCAGTTCAAAACATGCTAAACGTCCAGCAATAACTCCCAAAGTAAAGAAGCTAGGACTGAAAGGCATAGCTTGTCTGAAACCTCCTAACAGGACACACAAGCAGACCCTGTCACTTTGGCTCTCAGCCTTTTCCTTTGCCTGGAAAGAGGGAACATACCTGGAACCTCCTACGGTGCTTTTCTCGGCCCTAGCAGACTGCAGTTCAAAACATGCTAAACGTCCAGCAATAACTCCCAAAGTAAAGAAGCTAGGCCTGAAAGGCATAGCTTGTCTGAAACCTCTTAACAGGACACACAAACAGACCCTGTCACTTTGGCTCTCAGCCTTTTCCTTTGCCTGGAAAGAGGGAACATGCCTGGAACCTCCTACGGTGCTTTTCTCGGCCCTAGCAGACTGCAGTTCAAAACATGCTAAACGTCCAGCAATAACTCCCAAAGTAAAGAAGCTAGGACTGAAAGGCATAGCTTGTCTGAAACCTCCTAACAGGACACACAAGCAGACCCTGTCACTTTGGCTCTCAGCCTTTTCCTTTGCCTGGAAAGAGGGAACATGCCTGGAACCTCCTATGGTGCTTTTCTCGGCCCTAGCAGACTGCAGTTCAAAACATGCTAAACGTCCAGCAATAACTCCCAAAGTAAAGAAGCTAGGCATGAAAGGCATAGCTTGTCTGAAACCTCCTAACAGGACACACAAGCAGACCCTGTCACTTTGGCTCTCAGCCTTTTCCTTTGCCTGGAAAGAGGGAACATGCCTGGAAGCTCCTACGGTGCTTTTCTCGGCCCTAGCAGACTGCAGTTCAAAACATGCTAAACGTCCAGCAATAACTCCCAAAGTAAAGAAGCTAGGACTGAAAGGCATAGCTTGTCTGAAACCTCCTACCAGGACACACAAGCAGACCCTGTCACTTTGGCTCTCAGCCTTTTCCTTTGCCTGGAAAGAGGGAACATGCCTGGAAGCTCCTACGGTGCTTTTCTCGGCCCTAGCAGACTGCAGTTCAAAACATGCTAAACGTCCAGCAATAACTCCCAAAGTAAAGAAGCTAGGACTGAAAGGCATAGCTTGTCTGAAACCTCTTAACAGGACACACAAGCAGACCCTGTCACTTTGGCTCTCAGCCTTTTCCTTTGCCTGGAAAGAGGGAACATGCCTGGAAGCTCCTACGGTGCTTTTCTCGGCCCTAGCAGACTGCAGTTCAAAACATGCTAAACGTCCAGCAATAACTCCCAAAGTAAAGAAGCTAGGCATGAAAGGCATAGCTTGTCTGAAACCTCCTAACAGGACACACAAGCAGACCCTGTCACTTTGGCTCTCAGCCTTTTCCTTTGCCTGGAAAGAGGGAACATGCCTGGAAGCACCTACGGTGCTTTTCTCGGCCCTAGCAGACTGCAGTTCAAAACATGCTAAACGTCCAGCAATAACTCCCAAAGTAAAGAAGCTAGGACTGAAAGGCATAGCTTGTCTGAAACCTCCTAACAGGACACACAAGCAGACCCTGTCACTTTGGCTCTCAGCCTTTTCCTTTGCCTGGAAAGAGGGAACATGCCTGGAAGCTCCTACGGTGCTTTTCTCGGCTTTAGCAGACTGCAGTTCAAAACATGCTAAACGTCCAGCAATAACTCCCAAAGTAAAGAAGCTAGGACTGAAAGGCATAGCTTGTCTGAAACCTCCTAACAGGACACACAAGCAGACCCTGTCACTTTGGCTCTCAGCCTTTTCCTTTGCCTGGAAAGAGGGAACATGCCTGGAACCTCCTACGGTGCTTTTCTCGGCCCTAGCAGACTGCAGTTCAAAACATGCTAAACGTCCAGCAATAACTCCCAAAGTAAAGAAGCTAGGACTGAAAGGCATAGCTTGTCTGAAACCTCTTAACAGGACACACAAGCAGACCCTGTCACTTTGGCTCTCAGCCTTTTCCTTTGCCTGGAAAGAGGGAACATGCCTGGAACCTCCTACGGTGCTTTTCTCGGCCCTAGCAGACTGCAGTTCAAAACATGCTAAACGTCCAGCAATAACTCCCAAAGTAAAGAAGCTAGGACTGAAAGGCATAGCTTGTCTGAAACCTCTTAACAGGACACACAAACAGACCCTGTCACTTTGGCTCTCAGCCTTTTCCTTTGCCTGGAAAGAGGGAACATGCCTGGAACCTCCTACGGTGCTTTTCTCGGCCCTAGCAGACTGCAGTTCAAAACATGCTAAACGTCCAGCAATAACTCCCAAAGTAAAGAAGCTAGGACTGAAAGGCATAGCTTGTCTGAAACCTCCTAACAGGACACACAAGCAGACCCTGTCACTTTGGCTCTCAGCCTTTTCCTTTGCCTGGAAAGAGGGAACATGCCTGGAAGCTCCTACGGTGCTTTTCTCGGCCCTAGCAGACTGCAGTTCAAAAGATGCTAAACGTCCAGCAATAACTCCCAAAGTAAAGAAGCTAGGCATGAAAGGCATAGCTTGTCTGAAACCTCCTAACAGGACACACAAGCAGACCCTGTCACTTTGGCTCTCAGCCTTTTCCTTTGCCTGGAAAGAGGGAACATGCCTGGAAGCTCCTACGGTGCTTTTCTCGGCCCTAGCAGACTGCAGTTCAAAACATGCTAAACGTCCAGCAATAACTCCCAAAGTAAAGAAGCTAGGACTGAAAGGCATAGCTTGTCTGAAACCTCCTAACAGGACACACAAGCAGACCCTGTCACTTTGGCTCTCAGCCTTTTCCTTTGCCTGGAAAGAGGGAACATGCCTGGAACCTCCTACGGTGCTTTTCTCGGCCCTAGCAGACTGCAGTTCAAAACATGCTAAACGTCCAGCAATAACTCCCAAAGTAAAGAAGCTAGGCATGAAAGGCATAGCTTGTCTGAAACCTCCTAACAGGACACACAAGCAGACCCTGTCACTTTGGCTCTCAGCCTTTTCCTTTGCCTGGAAAGAGGGAACATGCCTGGAAGCTCCTACGGTGCTTTTCTCGGCCCTAGCAGACTGCAGTTCAAAACATGCTAAACGTCCAGCAATAACTCCCAAAGTAAAGAAGCTAGGACTGAAAGGCATAGCTTGTCTGAAACCTCCTAACAGGACACACAAGCAGACCCTGTCACTTTGGCTCTCAGCCTTTTCCTTTGCCTGGAAAGAGGGAACATGCCTGGAACCTCCTACGGTGCTTTTCTCGGCCCTAGCAGACTGCAGTTCAAAACATGCTAAACGTCCAGCAATAACTCCCAAAGTAAAGAAGCTAGGACTGAAAGGCATAGCTTGTCTGAAACCTCCTAACAGGACACACAAGCAGACCCTGTCACTTTGGCTCTCAGCCTTTTCCTTTGCCTGGAAAGAGGGAACATGCCTGGAAGCTCCTACGGTGCTTTTCTCGGCCCTAGCAGACTGCAGTTCAAAACATGCTAAACGTCCAGCAATAACTCCCAAAGTAAAGAAGCTAGGCATGAAAGGCATAGCTTGTCTGAAACCTCCTAACAGGACACACAAGCAGACCCTGTCACTTTGGCTCTCAGCCTTTTCCTTTGCCTGGAAAGAGGGAACATGCCTGGAAGCTCCTACGGTGCTTTTCTCGGCCCTAGCAGACTGCAGTTCAAAACATGCTAAACGTCCAGCAATAACTCCCAAAGTAAAGAAGCTAGGCATGAAAGGCATAGCTTGTCTGAAACCTCTTAACAGGACACACAAGCAGACCCTGTCACTTTGGCTCTCAGCCTTTTCCTTTGCCTGGAAAGAGGGAACATGCCTGGAAGCTCCTACGGTGCTTTTCTCGGCCCTAGCAGACTGCAGTTCAAAACATGCTAAACGTCCAGCAATAACTCCCAAAGTAAAGAAGCTAGGACTGAAAGGCATAGCTTGTCTGAAACCTCTTAACAGGACACACAAGCAGACCCTGTCACTTTGGCTCTCAGCCTTTTCCTTTGCCTGGAAAGAGGGAACATGCCTGGAAGCTCCTACGGTGCTTTTCTCGGCCCTAGCAGACTGCAGTTCAAAACATGCTAAACGTCCAGCAATAACTCCCAAAGTAAAGAAGCTAGGCATGAAAGGCATAGCTTGTCTGAAACCTCCTAACAGGACACACAAGCAGACCCTGTCACTTTGGCTCTCAGCCTTTTCCTTTGCCTGGAAAGAGGGAACATGCCTGGAAGCTCCTACGGTGCTTTTCTCGGCCCTAGCAGACTGCAGTTCAAAACATGCTAAACGTCCAGCAATAACTCCCAAAGTAAAGAAGCTAGGACTGAAAGGCATAGCTTGTCTGAAACCTCCTAACAGGACACACAAGCAGACCCTGTCACTTTGGCTCTCAGCCTTTTCCTTTGCCTGGAAAGAGGGAACATGCCGGGAACCTCCTACGGTGCTTTTCTCGGCCCTAGCAGACTGCAGTTCAAAACATGCTAAACGTCCAGCAATAACTCCCAAAGTAAAGAAGCTAGGCATGAAAGGCATAGCTTGTCTGAAACCTCCTAACAGGACACACAAGCAGACCCTGTCACTTTGGCTCTCAGCCTTTTCCTTTGCCTGGAAAGAGGGAACATGCCTGGAACCTCCTACGGTGCTTTTCTCGGCCCTAGCAGACTAACAGGACACACAAGCAGACCCTGTCACTTTGGCTCTCAGCCTTTTCCTTTGCCTGGAAAGAGGGAACATGCCTGGAAGCTCCTACGGTGCTTTTCTCGGCCCTAGCAGACTGCAGTTCAAAACATGCTAAACGTCCAGCAATAACTCCCAAAGTAAAGAAGCTAGGACTGAAAGGCATAGCTTGTCTGAAACCTCCTAACAGGACACACAAGCAGACCCTGTCACTTTGGCTCTCAGCCTTTTCCTTTGCCTGGAAAGAGGGAACATGCCTGGAAGCTCCTACGGTGCTTTTCTCGGCCCTAGCAGACTGCAGTTCAAAACATGCTAAACGTCCAGCAATAACTCCCAAAGTAAAGAAGCTAGGACTGAAAGGCATAGCTTGTCTGAAACCTCCTAACAGGACACACAAGCAGACCCTGTCACTTTGGCTCTCAGCCTTTTCCTTTGCCTGGAAAGAGGGAACATGCCTGGAAGCTCCTACGGTGCTTTTCTCGGCCCTAGCAGACTGCAGTTCAAAACATGCTAAACGTCCAGCAATAACTCCCAAAGTAAAGAAGCTAGGCATGAAAGGCATAGCTTGTCTGAAACCTCCTACCAGGACACACAAGCAGACCCTGTCACTTTGGCTCTCAGCCTTTTCCTTTGCCTGGAAAGAGGGAACATGCCTGGAAGCTCCTACGGTGCTTTTCTCGGCCCTAGCAGACTGCAGTTCAAAACATGCTAAACGTCCAGCAATAACTCCCAAAGTAAAGAAGCTAGGACTGAAAGGCATAGCTTGTCTGAAACCTCTTAACAGGACACACAAGCAGACCCTGTCACTTCGGCTCTCAGCCTTTTCCTTTGCCTGGAAAGAGGGAACATGCCTGGAAGCTCCTACGGTGCTTTTCTCGGCCCTAGCAGACTGCAGTTCAAAAGATGCTAAACGTCCAGCAATAACTCCCAAAGTAAAGAAGCTAGGCATGAAAGGCATAGCTTGTCTGAAACCTCCTAACAGGACACACAAGCAGACCCTGTCACTTTGGCTCTCAGCCTTTTCCTTTGCCTGGAAAGAGGGAACATGCCTGGAAGCTCCTACGGTGCTTTTCTCGGCCCTAGCAGACTGCAGTTCAAAACATGCTAAACGTCCAGCAATAACTCCCAAAGTAAAGAAGCTAGGACTGAAAGGCATAGCTTGTCTGAAACCTCCTAACAGGACACACAAGCAGACCCTGTCACTTTGGCTCTCAGCCTTTTCCTTTGCCTGGAAAGAGGGAACATGCCTGGAAGCTCCTACGGTGCTTTTCTCGGCCCTAGCAGACTGCAGTTCAAAACATGCTAAACGTCCAGCAATAACTCCCAAAGTAAAGAAGCTAGGCATGAAAGGCATAGCTTGTCTGAAACCTCCTACCAGGACACACAAGCAGACCCTGTCACTTTGGCTCTCAGCCTTTTCCTTTGCCTGGAAAGAGGGAACATGCCTGGAAGCTCCTACGGTGCTTTTCTCGGCCCTAGCAGACTGCAGTTCAAAACATGCTAAACGTCCAGCAATAACTCCCAAAGTAAAGAAGCTAGGCATGAAAGGCATAGCTTGTCTGAAACCTCTTAACAGGACACACAAGCAGACCCTGTCACTTTGGCTCTCAGCCTTTTCCTTTGCCTGGAAAGAGGGAACATGCCTGGAAGCTCCTACGGTGCTTTTCTCGGCCCTAGCAGACTGCAGTTCAAAACATGCTAAACGTCCAGCAATAACTCCCAAAGTAAAGAAGCTAGGACTGAAAGGCATAGCTTGTCTGAAACCTCCTAACAGGACACACAAGCAGACCCTGTCACTTTGGCTCTCAGCCTTTTCCTTTGCCTGGAAAGAGGGAACATGCCGGGAACCTCCTACGGTGCTTTTCTCGGCCCTAGCAGACTGCAGTTCAAAACATGCTAAACGTCCAGCAATAACTCCCAAAGTAAAGAAGCTAGGACTGAAAGGCATAGCTTGTCTGAAACCTCCTAACAGGACACACAAGCAGACCCTGTCACTTTGGCTCTCAGCCTTTTCCTTTGCCTGGAAAGAGGGAACATGCCTGGAAGCTCCTACGGTGCTTTTCTCGGCCCTAGCAGACTGCAGTTCAAAACATGCTAAACGTCCAGCAATAACTCCCAAAGTAAAGAAGCTAGGACTGAAAGGCATAGCTTGTCTGAAACCTCCTAACAGGACACACAAGCAGACCCTGTCACTTTGGCTCTCAGCCTTTTCCTTTGCCTGGAAAGAGGGAACATGCCTGGAAGCTCCTACGGTGCTTTTCTCGGCCCTAGCAGACTGCAGTTCAAAACATGCTAAACGTCCAGCAATAACTCCCAAAGTAAAGAAGCTAGGCATGAAAGGCATAGCTTGTCTGAAACCTCCTACCAGGACACACAAGCAGACCCTGTCACTTTGGCTCTCAGCCTTTTCCTTTGCCTGGAAAGAGGGAACATGCCTGGAACCTCCTACGGTGCTTTTCTCGGCCCTAGCAGACTGCAGTTCAAAACATGCTAAACGTCCAGCAATAACTCCCAAAGTAAAGAAGCTAGGACTGAAAGGCATAGCTTGTCTGAAACCTCCTAACAGGACACACAAGCAGACCCTGTCACTTTGGCTCTCAGCCTTTTCCTTTGCCTGGAAAGAGGGAACATGCCTGGAAGCTCCTACGGTGCTTTTCTCGGCCCTAGCAGACTGCAGTTCAAAAGATGCTAAACGTCCAGCAATAACTCCCAAAGTAAAGAAGCTAGGCATGAAAGGCATAGCTTGTCTGAAACCTCCTAACAGGACACACAAGCAGACCCTGTCACTTTGGCTCTCAGCCTTTTCCTTTGCCTGGAAAGAGGGAACATGCCTGGAAGCTCCTACGGTGCTTTTCTCGGCCCTAGCAGACTGCAGTTCAAAACATGCTAAACGTCCAGCAATAACTCCCAAAGTAAAGAAGCTAGGCATGAAAGGCATAGCTTGTCTGAAACCTCCTAACAGGACACACAAGCAGACCCTGTCACTTTGGCTCTCAGCCTTTTCCTTTGCCTGGAAAGAGGGAACATGCCTGGAAGCTCCTACGGTGCTTTTCTCGGCCCTAGCAGACTGCAGTTCAAAACATGCTAAACGTCCAGCAATAACTCCCAAAGTAAAGAAGCTAGGACTGAAAGGCATAGCTTGTCTGAAACCTCTTAACAGGACACACAAGCAGACCCTGTCACTTTGGCTCTCAGCCTTTTCCTTTGCCTGGAAAGAGGGAACATGCCTGGAAGCTCCTACGGTGCTTTTCTCGGCCCTAGCAGACTGCAGTTCAAAACATGCTAAACGTCCAGCAATAACTCCCAAAGTAAAGAAGCTAGGCATGAAAGGCATAGCTTGTCTGAAACCTCCTAACAGGACACACAAGCAGACCCTGTCACTTTGGCTCTCAGCCTTTTCCTTTGCCTGGAAAGAGGGAACATGCCTGGAAGCTCCTACGGTGCTTTTCTCGGCCCTAGCAGACTGCAGTTCAAAAGATGCTAAACGTCCAGCAATAACTCCCAAAGTAAAGAAGCTAGGACTGAAAGGCATAGCTTGTCTGAAACCTCCTAACAGGACACACAAGCAGACCCTGTCACTTTGGCTCTCAGCCTTTTCCTTTGCCTGGAAAGAGGGAACATGCCGGGAACCTCCTACGGTGCTTTTCTCGGCCCTAGCAGACTGCAGTTCAAAACATGCTAAACGTCCAGCAATAACTCCCAAAGTAAAGAAGCTAGGCATGAAAGGCATAGCTTGTCTGAAACCTCCTAACAGGACACACAAGCAGACCCTGTCACTTTGGCTCTCAGCCTTTTCCTTTGCCTGGAAAGAGGGAACATGCCTGGAACCTCCTACGGTGCTTTTCTCGGCCCTAGCAGACTGCAGTTCAAAACATGCTAAACGTCCAGCAATAACTCCCAAAGTAAAGAAGCTAGGACTGAAAGGCATAGCTTGTCTGAAACCTCCTAACAGGACACACAAGCAGACCCTGTCACTTTGGCTCTCAGCCTTTTCCTTTGCCTGGAAAGAGGGAACATGCCTGGAAGCTCCTACGGTGCTTTTCTCGGCCCTAGCAGACTGCAGTTCAAAAGATGCTAAACGTCCAGCAATAACTCCCAAAGTAAAGAAGCTAGGCATGAAAGGCATAGCTTGTCTGAAACCTCCTAACAGGACACACAAGCAGACCCTGTCACTTTGGCTCTCAGCCTTTTCCTTTGCCTGGAAAGAGGGAACATGCCTGGAAGCTCCTACGGTGCTTTTCTCGGCCCTAGCAGACTGCAGTTCAAAACATGCTAAACGTCCAGCAATAACTCCCAAAGTAAAGAAGCTAGGACTGAAAGGCATAGCTTGTCTGAAACCTCTTAACAGGACACACAAGCAGACCCTGTCACTTTGGCTCTCAGCCTTTTCCTTTGCCTGGAAAGAGGGAACATGCCTGGAAGGTCCTACGGTGCTTTTCTCGGCCCTAGCAGACTGCAGTTCAAAACATGCTAAACGTCCAGCAATAACTCCCAAAGTAAAGAAGCTAGGACTGAAAGGCATAGCTTGTCTGAAACCTCCTAACAGGACACACAAGCAGACCCTGTCACTTTGGCTCTCAGCCTTTTCCTTTGCCTGGAAAGAGGGAACATGCCTGGAAGCTCCTACGGTGCTTTTCTTGGCCCTAGCAGACTGCAGTTCAAAACATGCTAAACGTCCAGCAATAACTCCCAAAGTAAAGAAGCTAGGACTGAAAGGCATAGCTTGTCTGAAACCTCCTAACAGGACACACAAGCAGACCCTGTCACTTTGGCTCTCAGCCTTTTCCTTTGCCTGGAAAGAGGGAACATGCCTGGAAGCTCCTACGGTGCTTTTCTCGGCCCTAGCAGACTGCAGTTCAAAAGATGCTAAACGTCCAGCAATAACTCCCAAAGTAAAGAAGCTAGGCATGAAAGGCATAGCTTGTCTGAAACCTCCTACCAGGACACACAAGCAGACCCTGTCACTTTGGCTCTCAGCCTTTTCCTTTGCCTGGAAAGAGGGAACATGCCTGGAAGCTCCTACGGTGCTTTTCTCGGCCCTAGCAGACTGCAGTTCAAAACATGCTAAACGTCCAGCAATAACTCCCAAAGTAAAGAAGCTAGGCATGAAAGGCATAGCTTGTCTGAAACCTCCTACCAGGACACACAAGCAGACCCTGTCACTTTGGCTCTCAGCCTTTTCCTTTGCCTGGAAAGAGGGAACATGCCTGGAAGCTCCTACGGTGCTTTCTCGGCCCTTGCAGACTGCAGTTCAAAACATGCTAAACGTCCAGCAATAACTCCCAAAGTAAAGAAGCTAGGCCTGAAAGGCATAGCTTGTCTGAAACCTCTTAACAGGACACACAAACAGACCCTGTCACTTTGGCTCTCAGCCTTTTCCTTTGCCTGGAAAGAGGGAACATGCCTGGAAGCTCCTACGGTGCTTTTCTCGGCCCTAGCAGACTGCAGTTCAAAACATGCTAAACGTCCAGCAATAACTCCCAAAGTAAAGAAGCTAGGACTGAAAGGCATAGCTTGTCTGAAACCTCCTAACAGGACACACAAGCAGACCCTGTCACTTTGGCTCTCAGCCTTTTCCTTTGCCTGGAAAGAGGGAACATGCCTGGAAGCTCCTACGGTGCTTTTCTCGGCCCTAGCAGACTGCAGTTCAAAACATGCTAAACGTCCAGCAATAACTCCCAAAGTAAAGAAGCTAGGCATGAAAGGCATAGCTTGTCTGAAACCTCCTACCAGGACACACAAGCAGACCCTGTCACTTTGGCTCTCAGCCTTTTCCTTTGCCTGGAAAGAGGGAACATGCCTGGAAGCTCCTACGGTGCTTTTCTCGGCCCTAGCAGACTGCAGTTCAAAACATGCTAAACGTCCAGCAATAACTCCCAAAGTAAAGAAGCTAGGACTGAAAGGCATAGCTTGTCTGAAACCTCTTAACAGGACACACAAGCAGACCCTGTCACTTTGGCTCTCAGCCTTTTCCTTTGCCTGGAAAGAGGGAACATGCCTGGAAGCTCCTACGGTGCTTTTCTCGGCCCTAGCAGACTGCAGTTCAAAACATGCTAAACGTCCAGCAATAACTCCCAAAGTAAAGAAGCTAGGACTGAAAGGCATAGCTTGTCTGAAACCTCCTAACAGGACACACAAGCAGACCCTGTCACTTTGGCTCTCAGCCTTTTCCTTTGCCTGGAAAGAGGGAACATGCCGGGAACCTCCTACGGTGCTTTTCTCGGCCCTAGCAGACTGCAGTTCAAAACATGCTAAACGTCCAGCAATAACTCCCAAAGTAAAGAAGCTAGGACTGAAAGGCATAGCTTGTCTGAAACCTCCTAACAGGACACACAAGCAGACCCTGTCACTTTGGCTCTCAGCCTTTTCCTTTGCCTGGAAAGAGGGAACATGCCTGGAAGCTCCTACGGTGCTTTTCTCGGCCCTAGCAGACTGCAGTTCAAAACATGCTAAACGTCCAGCAATAACTCCCAAAGTAAAGAAGCTAGGCATGAAAGGCATAGCTTGTCTGAAACCTCCTAACAGGACACACAAGCAGACCCTGTCACTTTGGCTCTCAGCCTTTTCCTTTGCCTGGAAAGAGGGAACATGCCTGGAACCTCCTACGGTGCTTTTCTCGGCCCTAGCAGACTGCAGTTCAAAACATGCTAAACGTCCAGCAATAACTCCCAAAGTAAAGAAGCTAGGACTGAAAGGCATAGCTTGTCTGAAACCTCCTAACAGGACACACAAGCAGACCCTGTCACTTTGGCTCTCAGCCTTTTCCTTTGCCTGGAAAGAGGGAACATGCCTGGAACCTCCTACGGTGCTTTTCTCGGCCCTAGCAGACTGCAGTTCAAAACATGCTAAACGTCCAGCAATAACTCCCAAAGTAAAGAAGCTAGGCATGAAAGGCATAGCTTGTCTGAAACCTCCTACCAGGACACACAAGCAGACCCTGTCACTTTGGCTCTCAGCCTTTTCCTTTGCCTGGAAAGAGGGAACATGCCTGGAAGCTCCTACGGTGCTTTTCTCGGCCCTAGCAGACTGCAGTTCAAAACATGCTAAACGTCCAGCAATAACTCCCAAAGTAAAGAAGCTAGGACTGAAAGGCATAGCTTGTCTGAAACCTCCTAACAGGACACACAAGCAGACCCTGTCACTTTGGCTCTCAGCCTTTTCCTTTGCCTGGAAAGAGGGAACATGCCTGGAAGCACCTACGGTGCTTTTCTCGGCCCTAGCAGACTGCAGTTCAAAACATGCTAAACGTCCAGCAATAACTCCCAAAGTAAAGAAGCTAGGACTGAAAGGCATAGCTTGTCTGAAACCTCCTAACAGGACACACAAGCAGACCCTGTCACTTTGGCTCTCAGCCTTTTCCTTTGCCTGGAAAGAGGGAACATGCCTGGAACCTCCTACGGTGCTTTTCTCGGCCCTAGCAGACTGCAGTTCAAAACATGCTAAACGTCCAGCAATAACTCCCAAAGTAAAGAAGCTAGGACTGAAAGGCATAGCTTGTCTGAAACCTCCTAACAGGACACACAAGCAGACCCTGTCACTTTGGCTCTCAGCCTTTTCCTTTGCCTGGAAAGAGGGAACATGCCTGGAAGCTCCTACGGTGCTTTTCTCGGCCCTAGCAGACTGCAGTTCAAAACATGCTAAACGTCCAGCAATAACTCCCAAAGTAAAGAAGCTAGGACTGAAAGGCATAGCTTGTCTGAAACCTCCTAACAGGACACACAAGCAGACCCTGTCACTTTGGCTCTCAGCCTTTTCCTTTGCCTGGAAAGAGGGAACATGCCTGGAAGCTCCTACGGTGCTTTTCTCGGCCCTAGCAGACTGCAGTTCAAAACATGCTAAACGTCCAGCAATAACTCCCAAAGTAAAGAAGCTAGGCATGAAAGGCATAGCTTGTCTGAAACCTCCTAACAGGACACACAAGCAGACCCTGTCACTTTGGCTCTCAGCCTTTTCCTTTGCCTGGAAAGAGGGAACATGCCTGGAAGCTCCTACGGTGCTTTTCTCGGCCCTAGCAGACTGCAGTTCAAAACATGCTAAACGTCCAGCAATAACTCCCAAAGTAAAGAAGCTAGGACTGAAAGGCATAGCTTGTCTGAAACCTCCTAACAGGACACACAAGCAGACCCTGTCACTTTGGCTCTCAGCCTTTTCCTTTGCCTGGAAAGAGGGAACATGCCGGGAACCTCCTACGGTGCTTTTCTCGGCCCTAGCAGACTGCAGTTCAAAACATGCTAAACGTCCAGCAATAACTCCCAAAGTAAAGAAGCTAGGACTGAAAGGCATAGCTTGTCTGAAACCTCCTAACAGGACACACAAGCAGACCCTGTCACTTTGGCTCTCAGCCTTTTCCTTTGCCTGGAAAGAGGGAACATGCCTGGAAGCTCCTACGGTGCTTTTCTCGGCCCTAGCAGACTGCAGTTCAAAAGATGCTAAACGTCCAGCAATAACTCCCAAAGTAAAGAAGCTAGGCATGAAAGGCATAGCTTGTCTGAAACCTCCTAACAGGACACACAAGCAGACCCTGTCACTTTGGCTCTCAGCCTTTTCCTTTGCCTGGAAAGAGGGAACATGCCTGGAAGCTCCTACGGTGCTTTTCTCGGCCCTAGCAGACTGCAGTTCAAAACATGCTAAACGTCCAGCAATAACTCCCAAAGTAAAGAAGCTAGGACTGAAAGGCATAGCTTGTCTGAAACCTCCTAACAGGACACACAAGCAGACCCTGTCACTTTGGCTCTCAGCCTTTTCCTTTGCCTGGAAAGAGGGAACATGCCTGGAAGCTCCTACGGTGCTTTCTCGGCCCTAGCAGACTGCAGTTCAAAACATGCTAAACGTCCAGCAATAACTCCCAAAGTAAAGAAGCTAGGCCTGAAAGGCATAGCTTGTCTGAAACCTCTTAACAGGACACACAAGCAGACCCTGTCACTTTGGCTCTCAGCCTTTTCCTTTGCCTGGAAAGAGGGAACATGCCTGGAAGCTCCTACGGTGCTTTTCTCGGCCCTAGCAGACTGCAGTTCAAAACATGCTAAACGTCCAGCAATAACTCCCAAAGTAAAGAAGCTAGGACTGAAAGGCATAGCTTGTCTGAAACCTCCTAACAGGACACACAAGCAGACCCTGTCACTTTGGCTCTCAGCCTTTTCCTTTGCCTGGAAAGAGGGAACATGCCGGGAACCTCCTACGGTGCTTTTCTCGGCCCTAGCAGACTGCAGTTCAAAACATGCTAAACGTCCAGCAATAACTCCCAAAGTAAAGAAGCTAGGACTGAAAGGCATAGCTTGTCTGAAACCTCCTAACAGGACACACAAGCAGACCCTGTCACTTTGGCTCTCAGCCTTTTCCTTTGCCTGGAAAGAGGGAACATGCCTGGAAGCTCCTACGGTGCTTTTCTCGGCCCTAGCAGACTGCAGTTCAAAACATGCTAAACGTCCAGCAATAACTCCCAAAGTAAAGAAGCTAGGACTGAAAGGCATAGCTTGTCTGAAACCTCCTAACAGGACACACAAGCAGACCCTGTCACTTTGGCTCTCAGCCTTTTCCTTTGCCTGGAAAGAGGGAACATGCCTGGAAGCTCCTACGGTGCTTTTCTCGGCCCTAGCAGACTGCAGTTCAAAACATGCTAAACGTCCAGCAATAACTCCCAAAGTAAAGAAGCTAGGCATGAAAGGCATAGCTTGTCTGAAACCTCCTAACAGGACACACAAGCAGACCCTGTCACTTTGGCTCTCAGCCTTTTCCTTTGCCTGGAAAGAGGGAACATGCCTGGAATCTCCTACGGTGCTTTTCTCGGCCCTAGCAGACTGCAGTTCAAAACATGCTAAACGTCCAGCAATAACTCCCAAAGTAAAGAAGCTAGGCATGAAAGGCATAGCTTGTCTGAAACCTCTTAACAGGACACACAAACAGACCCTGTCACTTTGGCTCTCAGCCTTTTCCTTTGCCTGGAAAGAGGGAACATGCCTGGAAGCTCCTACGGTGCTTTTCTCGGCCCTAGCAGACTGCAGTTCAAAACATGCTAAACGTCCAGCAATAACTCCCAAAGTAAAGAAGCTAGGACTGAAAGGCATAGCTTGTCTGAAACCTCCTAACAGGACACACAAGCAGACCCTGTCACTTTGGCTCTCAGCCTTTTCCTTTGCCTGGAAAGAGGGAACATGCCTGGAAGCTCCTACGGTGCTTTTCTCGGCCCTAGCAGACTGCAGTTCAAAACATGCTAAACGTCCAGCAATAACTCCCAAAGTAAAGAAGCTAGGCATGAAAGGCATAGCTTGTCTGAAACCTCCTAACAGGACACACAAGCAGACCCTGTCACTTTGGCTCTCAGCCTTTTCCTTTGCCTGGAAAGAGGGAACATGCCTGGAAGCTCCTACGGTGCTTTTCTCGGCCCTAGCAGACTGCAGTTCAAAACATGCTAAACGTCCAGCAATAACTCCCAAAGTAAAGAAGCTAGGCATGAAAGGCATAGCTTGTCTGAAACCTCCTACCAGGACACACAAGCAGACCCTGTCACTTTGGCTCTCAGCCTTTTCCTTTGCCTGGAAAGAGGGAACATGCCGGGAACCTCCTACGGTGCTTTTCTCGGCCCTAGCAGACTGCAGTTCAAAACATGCTAAACGTCCAGCAATAACTCCCAAAGTAAAGAAGCTAGGACTGAAAGGCATAGCTTGTCTGAAACCTCCTAACAGGACACACAAGCAGACCCTGTCACTTTGGCTCTCAGCCTTTTCCTTTGCCTGGAAAGAGGGAACATGCCTGGAAGCTCCTACGGTGCTTTTCTCGGCCCTAGCAGACTGCAGTTCAAAACATGCTAAACGTCCAGCAATAACTCCCAAAGTAAAGAAGCTAGGACTGAAAGGCATAGCTTGTCTGAAACCTCCTAACAGGACACACAAGCAGACCCTGTCACTTTGGCTCTCAGCCTTTTCCTTTGCCTGGAAAGAGGGAACATGCCTGGAAGCTCCTACGGTGCTTTTCTCGGCCCTAGCAGACTGCAGTTCAAAACATGCTAAACGTCCAGCAATAACTCCCAAAGTAAAGAAGCTAGGCATGAAAGGCATAGCTTGTCTGAAACCTCCTAACAGGACACACAAGCAGACCCTGTCACTTTGGCTCTCAGCCTTTTCCTTTGCCTGGAAAGAGGGAACATGCCTGGAAGCTCCTACGGTGCTTTTCTCGGCCCTAGCAGACTGCAGTTCAAAACATGCTAAACGTCCAGCAATAACTCCCAAAGTAAAGAAGCTAGGCATGAAAGGCATAGCTTGTCTGAAACCTCCTACCAGGACACACAAGCAGACCCTGTCACTTTGGCTCTCAGCCTTTTCCTTTGCCTGGAAAGAGGGAACATGCCTGGAAGCTCCTACGGTGCTTTTCTCGGCCCTAGCAGACTGCAGTTCAAAACATGCTAAACGTCCAGCAATAACTCCCAAAGTAAAGAAGCTAGGCCTGAAAGGCATAGCTTGTCTGAAACCTCTTAACAGGACACACAAACAGACCCTGTCACTTTGGCTCTCAGCCTTTTCCTTTGCCTGGAAAGAGGGTACATGCCTGGAAGCTCCTACGGTGCTTTTCTCGGCCCTAGCAGACTGCAGTTCAAAACATGCTAAACGTCCAGCAATAACTCCCAAAGTAAAGAAGCTAGGACTGAAAGGCATAGCTTGTCTGAAACCTCCTAACAGGACACACAAGCAGACCCTGTCACTTTGGCTCTCAGCCTTTTCCTTTGCCTGGAAAGAGGGAACATGCCTGGAAGCTCCTACGGTGCTTTTCTCGGCCCTAGCAGACTGCAGTTCAAAACATGCTAAACGTCCAGCAATAACTCCCAAAGTAAAGAAGCTAGGACTGAAAGGCATAGCTTGTCTGAAACCTCCTAACAGGACACACAAGCAGACCCTGTCACTTTGGCTCTCAGCCTTTTCCTTTGCCTGGAAAGAGGGAACATGCCTGGAAGCTCCTACGGTGCTTTTCTCGGCCCTAGCAGACTGCAGTTCAAAACATGCTAAACGTCCAGCAATAACTCCCAAAGTAAAGAAGCTAGGACTGAAAGGCATAGCTTGTCTGAAACCTCCTAACAGGACACACAAGCAGAACCTGTCACTTTGGCTCTCAGCCTTTTCCTTTGCCTGGAAAGAGGGAACATGCCTGGAAGCTCCTACGGTGCTTTTCTCGGCCCTAGCAGACTGCAGTTCAAAACATGCTAAACGTCCAGCAATAACTCCCAAATTAAAGAAGCTAGGCATGAAAGGCATAGCTTGTCTGAAACCTCCTAACAGGACACACAAATAGACCCTGTCACTTTGGCTCTCAGCCTTTTCCTTTGCCTGGAAAGAGGGAACATGCCTGGAAGCTCCTACGGTGCTTTTCTCGGCCCTAGCAGACTGCAGTTCAAAACATGCTAAACGTCCAGCAATAACTCCCAAAGTAAAGAAGCTAGGCATGAAAGGCATAGCTTGTCTGAAACCTCTTAACAGGACACACAAGCAGACCCTGTCACTTTGGCTCTCAGCCTTTTCCTTTGCCTGGAAAGAGGGAACATGCCTGGAAGCTCCTACGGTGCTTTTCTCGGCCCTAGCAGACTGCAGTTCAAAACATGCTAAACGTCCAGCAATAACTCCCAAAGTAAAGAAGCTAGGACTGAAAGGCATAGCTTGTCTAAAACCTCCTAACAGGACACACAAGCAGACCCTGTCACTTTGGCTCTCAGCCTTTTCCTTTGCCTGGAAAGAGGGAACATGCCTGGAACCTCCTACGGTGCTTTTCTCGGCCCTAGCAGACTGCAGTTCAAAACATGCTAAACGTCCAGCAATAACTCCCAAAGTAAAGAAGCTAGGCCTGAAAGGCATAGCTTGTCTGAAACCTCCTAACAGGACACACAAACAGACCCTGTCACTTTGGCTCTCAGCCTTTTCCTTTGCCTGGAAAGAGGGAACATGCCTGGAAGCTCCTACGGTGCTTTTCTCGGCCCTAGCAGACTGCAGTTCAAAACATGCTAAACGTCCAGCAATAACTCCCAAAGTAAAGAAGCTAGGACTGAAAGGCATAGCTTGTCTGAAACCTCCTAACAGGACACACAAGCAGACCCTGTCACTTTGGCTCTCAGCCTTTTCCTTTGCCTGGAAAGAGGGAACATGCCTGGAAGCTCCTACGGTGCTTTTCTCGGCCCTAGCAGACTGCAGTTCAAAACATGCTAAACGTCCAGCAATAACTCCCAAAGTAAAGAAGCTAGGACTGAAAGGCATAGCTTGTCTGAAACCTCCTAACAGGACACACAAGCAGACCCTGTCACTTTGGCTCTCAGCCTTTTCCTTTGCCTGGAAAGAGGGAACATGCCTGGAAGCTCCTACGGTGCTTTTCTCGGCCCTAGCAGACTGCAGTTCAAAACATGCTAAACGTCCAGCAATAACTCCCAAAGTAAAGAAGCTAGGACTGAAAGGCATAGCTTGTCTGAAACCTCCTAACAGGACACACAAGCAGACCCTGTCACTTTGGCTCTCAGCCTTTTCCTTTGCCTGGAAAGAGGGAACATGCCTGGAAGCTCCTACGGTGCTTTTCTCGGCCCTAGCAGACTGCAGTTCAAAACATGCTAAACGTCCAGCAATAACTCCCAAATTAAAGAAGCTAGGCATGAAAGGCATAGCTTGTCTGAAACCTCCTAACAGGACACACAAATAGACCCTGTCACTTTGGCTCTCAGCCTTTTCCTTTGCCTGGAAAGAGGGAACATGCCTGGAAGCTCCTACGGTGCTTTTCTCGGCCCTAGCAGACTGCAGTTCAAAACATGCTAAACGTCCAGCAATAACTCCCAAAGTAAAGAAGCTAGGCATGAAAGGCATAGCTTGTCTGAAACCTCTTAACAGGACACACAAGCAGACCCTGTCACTTTGGCTCTCAGCCTTTTCCTTTGCCTGGAAAGAGGGAACATGCCTGGAAGCTCCTACGGTGCTTTTCTCGGCCCTAGCAGACTGCAGTTCAAAACATGCTAAACGTCCAGCAATAACTCCCAAAGTAAAGAAGCTAGGACTGAAAGGCATAGCTTGTCTAAAACCTCCTAACAGGACACACAAGCAGACCCTGTCACTTTGGCTCTCAGCCTTTTCCTTTGCCTGGAAAGAGGGAACATGCCTGGAACCTCCTACGGTGCTTTTCTCGGCCCTAGCAGACTGCAGTTCAAAACATGCTAAACGTCCAGCAATAACTCCCAAAGTAAAGAAGCTAGGCCTGAAAGGCATAGCTTGTCTGAAACCTCCTAACAGGACACACAAACAGACCCTGTCACTTTGGCTCTCAGCCTTTTCCTTTGCCTGGAAAGAGGGAACATGCCTGGAAGCTCCTACGGTGCTTTTCTCGGCCCTAGCAGACTGCAGTTCAAAACATGCTAAACGTCCAGCAATAACTCCCAAAGTAAAGAAGCTAGGACTGAAAGGCATAGCTTGTCTGAAACCTCCTAACAGGACACACAAGCAGACCCTGTCACTTTGGCTCTCAGCCTTTTCCTTTGCCTGGAAAGAGGGAACATGCCTGGAAGCTCCTACGGTGCTTTTCTCGGCCCTAGCAGACTGCAGTTCAAAAGATGCTAAACGTCCAGCAATAACTCCCAAAGTAAAGAAGCTAGGACTGAAAGGCATAGCTTGTCTGAAACCTCCTACCAGGACACACAAGCAGACCCTGTCACTTTGGCTCTCAGCCTTTTCCTTTGCCTGGAAAGAGGGAACATGCCTGGAAGCTCCTACGGTGCTTTTCTCGGCCCTAGCAGACTGCAGTTCAAAACATGCTAAACGTCCAGCAATAACTCCCAAAGTAAAGAAGCTAGGACTGAAAGGCATAGCTTGTCTGAAACCTCCTACCAGGACACACAAGCAGACCCTGTCACTTTGGCTCTCAGCCTTTTCCTTTGCCTGGAAAGAGGGAACATGCCTGGAAGCTCCTACGGTGCTTTTCTCGGCCCTAGCAGACTGCAGTTCAAAACATGCTAAACGTCCAGCAATAACTCCCAAAGTAAAGAAGCCAGGCCTGAAAGGCATAGCTTGTCTGAAACCTCTTAACAGGACACACAAACAGACCCTGTCACTTTGGCTCTCAGCCTTTTCCTTTGCCTGGAAAGAGGGAACATGCCTGGAAGCTCCTACGGTGCTTTTCTCGGCCCTAGCAGACTGCAGTTCAAAACATGCTAAACGTCCAGCAATAACTCCCAAAGTAAAGAAGCTAGGCATGAAAGGCATAGCTTGTCTGAAACCTCTTAACAGGACACACAAACAGACCCTGTCACTTTGGCTCTCAGCCTTTTCCTTTGCCTGGAAAGAGGGAACATGCCTGGAAGCTCCTACGGTGCTTTTCTCGGCCCTAGCAGACTGCAGTTCAAAACATGCTAAACGTCCAGCAATAACTCCCAAAGTAAAGAAGCTAGGACTGAAAGGCATAGCTTGTCTGAAACCTCCTAACAGGACACACAAGCAGACCCTGTCACTTTGGCTCTCAGCCTTTTCCTTTGCCTGGAAAGAGGGAACATGCCTGGAAGCTCCTACGGTGCTTTTCTCGGCCCTAGCAGACTGCAGTTCAAAACATGCTAAACGTCCAGCAATAACTCCCAAAGTAAAGAAGCTAGGCATGAAAGGCATAGCTTGTCTGA
>JAKCOZ010000954.1:0-38619 GCA_022605955.1 Rallus limicola
CCCTAGCAGACTGCAGTTCAAAACATGCTAAACGTCCAGCAATAACTTCCAAAGTAAAGAAGCTAGGCCTGAAAGGCATAGCTCGTCTGAAACCTCCTAACAGGACACACGAGCAGACCCTGTCACTTTGGCTCTCAGCCTTTTCCTTTGCCTGGAAAGAGGGAACATGCCTGGAACCTCCTACGGTGCTTTTCTCGGCCCTAGCAGACTGCAGTTCAAAACATGCTAAACGTCCAGCAATAACTCCCAAAGTAAAGAAGCTAGGCCTGAAAGGCATAGCTTGTCTGAAACCCCCTAATAGGACACACGAGCAGACCCTGTCACTTTGGCTCTCAGCCTTTTCCTTTGCCTGGAAAGAGGGAACATGCCTGGAACCTCCTACGGTGCTTTTCTCGGCCCTAGCAGACTGCAGTTCAAAACATGCTAAACGTCCAGCAATAACTCCCAAAGTAAAGAAGCTAGGCCTGAAAGGCATAGCTTGTCTGAAACCTCCTGACAGGACACACGAGCAGACCCTGTCACTTTGGCTCTCAGCCTTTTCCTTTGCCTGGAAAGAGGGAACATGCCTGGAACCTCCTACGGTGCTTTTCTCGGCCCTAGCAGACTGCAGTTCAAAACATGCTAAACGTCCAGCAATAACTTCCAAAGTAAAGAAGCTAGGCCTGAAAGGCATAGCTCGTCTGAAACCTCCTAACAGGACACACGAGCAGACCCTGTCACTTTGGCTCTCAGCCTTTTCCTTTGCCTGGAAAGAGGGAACATGCCTGGAACCTCCTACGGTGCTTTTCTCGGCCCTAGCAGACTGCAGTTTAAAACATGCTAAACGTCCAGCAATAACTCCCAAAGTAAAGAAGCTAGGCCTGAAAGGCATAGCTTGTCTGAAACCTCCTAACAGGACACACGAGCAGACCCTGTCACTTTGGCTCTCAGCCTTTTCCTTTGCCTGGAAAGAGGGAACATGCCTGGAACCTCCTACGGTGCTTTTCTCGGCCCTAGCAGACTGGAGTTCAAAACATGCTAAACGTCCAGCAATAACTCCCAAAGTAAAGAAGCTAGGCCTGAAAGGCATAGCTCGTCTGAAACCTCCTAACAGGACACACGAGCAGACCCTGTCACTTTGGCTCTCAGCCTTTTCCTTTGCCTGGAAAGAGGGAACATGCCTGGAACCTCCTACGGTGCTTTTCTCGGCCCTAGCAGACTGCAGTTCAAACATGCTAAACGTCCAGCAATAACTCCCAAAGTAAAGAAGCTAGGCCTGAAAGGCATAGCTTGTCTGAAACCTCCTAACAGGACACACGAGCAGACCCTGTCACTTTGGCTCTCAGCCTTTTCCTTTGCCTGGAAAGAGGGAACATGCCTGGAACCTCCTACGGTGCTTTTCTCGGCCCTAGCAGACTGCAGTTCAAAACATGCTAAACGTCCAGCAATAACTCCCAAAGTAAAGAAGCTAGGCCTGAAAGGCATAGCTTGTCTGAAACCTCCTAACAGGACACACGAGCAGACCCTGTCACTTTGGCTCTCAGCCTTTTCCTTTGCCTGGAAAGAGGGAACATGCCTGGAACCTCCTACGGTGCTTTTCTCGGCCCTAGCAGACTGCAGTTCAAAACATGCTAAACGTCCAGCAATAACTCCCAAAGTAAAGAAGCTAGGCCTGAAAGGCATAGCTTGTCTGAAACCCCCTAAGAGGACACACGAGCAGACCCTCTCACTTTGGCTCTCAGCCTTTTCCTTTGCCTGGAAAGAGGGAACATGCCTGGAACCTCCTACGGTGCTTTTCTCGGCCCTAGCAGACTGCAGTTCAAAACATGCTAAACGTCCAGCAATAACTCCCAAAGTAAAGAAGCTAGGCCTGAAAGGCATAGCTTGTCTGAAACCTCCTGACAGGACACACGAGCAGACCCTGTCACTTTGGCTCTCAGCCTTTTCCTTTGCCTGGAAAGAGGGAACATGCCTGGAACCTCCTACGGTGCTTTTCTCGGCCCTAGCAGACTGCAGTTCAAAACATGCTAAACGTCCAGCAATAACTCCCAAAGTAAAGAAGCTAGGCCTGAAAGGCATAGCTTGTCTGAAACCTCCTAACAGGACACACGAGCAGACCCTGTCACTTTGGCTCTCAGCCTTTTCCTTTGCCTGGAAAGAGGGAACATGCCTGGAACCTCCTACAGTGCTTTTCTCGGCCCTAGCAGACTGCAGTTCAAAACATGCTAAACGTCCAGCAATAACTCCCAAAGTAAAGAAGCTAGGCCTGAAAGGCATAGCTTGTCTGAAACCTCCTGACAGGACACACGAGCAGACCCTGTCACTTTGGCTCTCAGCCTTTTCCTTTGCCTGGAAAGAGGGAACATGCCTGGAACCTCCTACGGTGCTTTTCTCGGCCCTAGCAGACTGCAGTTCAAAACATGCTAAACGTCCAGCAATAACTCCCAAAGTAAAGAAGCTAGGCCTGAAAGGCATAGCTTGTCTGAAACCTCCTAACAGGACACACGAGCAGACCCTGTCACTTTGGCTCTCAGCCTTTTCCTTTGCCTGGAAAGAGGGAACATGCCTGGAACCTCCTACGGTGCTTTTCTCGGCCCTAGCAGACTGCAGTTCAAAACATGCTAAACGTCCAGCAATAACTCCCAAAGTAAAGAAGCTAGGCCTGAAAGGCATAGCTTGTCTGAAACCCCCTAACAGGACACACGAGCAGACCCTTTCACTTTGGCTCTCAGCCTTTTCCTTTGCCTGGAAAGAGGGAACATGCCTGGAACCTCCTACGGTGCTTTTCTCGGCCCTAGCAGACTGCAGTTCAAAACATGCTAAACGTCCAGCAATAACTCCCAAAGTAAAGAAGCTAGGCCTGAAAGGCATAGCTCGTCTGAAACCTCCTAACAGGACACACGAGCAGACCCTGTCACTTTGGCTCTCAGCCTTTTCCTTTGCCTGGAAAGAGGGAACATGCCTGGAACCTCCTACGGTGCTTTTCTCGGCCCTAGCAGACTGCAGTTCAAAACATGCTAAACGTCCAGCAATAACTCCCAAAGTAAAGAAGCTAGGCCTGAAAGGCATAGCTTGTCTGAAACCTCCTAACAGGACACACGAGCAGACCCTGTCACTTTGGCTCTCAGCCTTTTCCTTTGCCTGGAAAGAGGGAACATGCCTGGAACCTCCTACGGTGCTTTCTCGGCCCTAGCAGACTGCAGTTCAAAACATGCTAAACGTCCAGCAATAACTCCCAAAGTAAAGAAGCTAGGCCTGAAAGGCATAGCTTGTCTGAAACCTCCTAACAGGACACACGAGCAGACCCTGTCACTTTGGCTCTCAGCCTTTTCCTTTGCCTGGAAAGAGGGAACATGCCTGGAACCTCCTACGGTGCTTTTCTCGGCCCTAGCAGACTGCAGTTCAAAACATGCTAAACGTCCAGCAATAACTCCCAAAGTAAAGAAGCTAGGCCTGAAAGGCATAGCTTGTCTGAAACCTCCTAACAGGACACACGAGCAGACCCTGTCACTTTGGCTCTCAGCCTTTACCTTTGCCTGGAAAGAGGGAACATGCCTGGAACCTCCTACGGTGCTTTTCTCGGCCCTAGCAGACTGCAGTTCAAAACACGCTAAACGTCCAGCAATAACTCCCAAAGTAAAGAAGCTAGGCCTGAAAGGCATAGCTTGTCTGAAACCTCCTAACAGGACACACGAGCAGACCCTGTCACTTTGGCTCTCAGCCTTTTCCTTTGCCTGGAAAGAGGGAACATGCCTGGAACCTCCTACGGTGCTTTTCTCGGCCCTAGCAGACTGCAGTTCAAAACATGCTAAACGTCCAGCAATAACTCCCAAAGTAAAGAAGCTAGGCCTGAAAGGCATAGCTTGTCTGAAACCTCCTAACAGGACACACGAGCAGACCCTGTCACTTTGACTATCAGCCTTTTCCTTTGCCTGGAAAGAGGGAACATGCCTGGAACCTCCTACGGTGCTTTTCTCGGCCCTAGCAGACTGCAGTTCAAAACATGCTAAACGTCCAGCAATAACTCCCAAAGGAAAGAAGCTAGGCCTGAAAGGCATAGCTTGTCTGAAACCTCCTAACAGGACACACGAGCAGACCCTGTCACTTTGGCTCTCAGCCTTTTCCTTTGCCTGGAAAGAGGGAACATGCCTGGAACCTCCTACGGTGCTTTTCTCGGCCCTAGCAGACTGCAGTTAAAACATGCTAAACGTCCAGCAATAACTCCCAAAGTAAAGAAGCTAGGCCTGAAAGGCATAGCTTGTCTGAAACCCCCTAACAGGACACACGAGCAGACCCTGTCACTTTGGCTCTCAGCCTTTTCCTTTGCCTGGAAAGAGGGAACATGCCTGGAACCTCCTACGGTGCTTTTCTCGGCCCTAGCAGACTGCAGTTCAAAACATGCTAAACGTCCAGCAATAACTCCCAAAGTAAAGAAGCTAGGCCTGAAAGGCATAGCTTGTCTGAAACCTCCTAACAGGACACATGAGCAGACCCTGTCACTTTGGCTCTCAGCCTTTTCCTTTGCCTGGAAAGAGGGAACATGCCTGGAACCTCCTACGGTGCTTTTCTCGGCCCTAGCAGACTGCAGTTCAAAACATGCTAAACGTCCAGCAATAACTCCCAAAGTAAAGAAGCTAGGCCTGAAAGGCATAGCTTGTCTGAAACCTCCTGACAGGACACACGAGCAGACCCTGTCACTTTGGCTCTCAGCCTTTTCCTTTGCCTGGAAAGAGGGAACATGCCTGGAACCTCCTACGGTGCTTTTCTCGGCCCTAGCAGACTGCAGTTCAAAACATGCTAAACGTCCAGCAATAACTTCCAAAGTAAAGAAGCTAGGCCTGAAAGGCATAGCTTGTCTGAAACCTCCTAACAGGACACACGAGCAGACCCTGTCACTTTGGCTCTCAGCCTTTTCCTTTGCCTGGAAAGAGGGAACATGCCTGGAACCTCCTACGGTGCTTTTCTCGGCCCTAGCAGACTGCAGTTCAAAACATGCTAAACGTCCAGCATGAACTTCCAAAGTAAAGAAGCTAGGCCTGAAAGGCATAGCTCGTCTGAAACCTCCTAACAGGACACACGAGCAGACCCTGTCACTTTGGCTCTCAGCCTTTTCCTTTGCCTGGAAAGAGGGAACATGCCTGGAACCTCCTACGGTGCTTTTCTCGGCCCTAGCAGACTGCAGTTCAAAACATGCTAAACGTCCAGCAATAACTCCCAAAGTAAAGAAGCTAGGCCTGAAAGGCATAGCTCGTCTGAAACCTCCTAACAGGACACACGAGCAGACCCTGTCACTTTGGCTCTCAGCCTTTTCCTTTGCCTGGAAAGAGGGAACATGCCTGGAACCTCCTACGGTGCTTTTCTCGGCCCTAGCAGACTGCAGTTCAAAACATGCTAAACGTCCAGCAATAACTCCCAAAGTAAAGAAGCTAGGCCTGAAAGGCATAGCTCGTCTGAAACCTCCTAACAGGACACACGAGCAGACCCTGTCACTTTGGCTCTCAGCCTTTTCCTTTGCCTGGAAAGAGGGAACATGCCTGGAACCTCCTACGGTGCTTTTCTCGGCCCTAGCAGACTGCAGTTCAAAACATGCTAAACGTCCAGCAATAACTCCCAAAGTAAAGAAGCTAGGCCTGAAAGGCATAGCTTGTCTGAAACCTCCTGACAGGACACACGAGCAGACCCTGTCACTTTGGCTCTCAGCCTTTTCCTTTGCCTGGAAAGAGGGAACATGCCTGGAACCTCCTACGGTGCTTTTCTCGGCCCTAGCAGACTGCAGTTCAAAACATGCTAAACGTCCAGCAATAACTCCCAAAGTAAAGAAGCTAGGCCTGAAAGGCATAGCTTGTCTGAAACCTCCTAACAGGACACACGAGCAGACCCTGTCACTTTGGCTCTCAGCCTTTTCCTTTGCCTGCAAAGAGGGAACATGCCTGGAACCTCCTACGGTGCTTTTCTCGGCCCTAGCAGACTGCAGTTCAAAACATGCTAAACGTCCAGCAATAACTCCCAAAGTAAAGAAGCTAGGCCTGAAAGGCATAGCTTGTCTGAAACCTCCTGACAGGACACACGAGCAGACCCTGTCACTTTGGCTCTCAGCCTTTTCCTTTGCCTGGAAAGAGGGAACATGCCTGGAACCTCCTACGGTGCTTTTCTCGGCCCTAGCAGACTGCAGTTCAAAACATGCTAAACGTCCAGCAATAACTCCCAAAGTAAAGAAGCTAGGCCTGAAAGGCATAGCTTGTCTGAAACCTCCTAACAGGACACACGAGCAGACCCTGTCACTTTGGCTCTCAGCCTTTTCCTTTGCCTGGAAAGAGGGAACATGCCTGGAACCTCCTACGGTGCTTTTCTCGGCCCTAGCAGACTGCAGTTCAAAACATGCTAAACGTCCAGCAATAACTCCCAAAGTAAAGAAGCTAGGCCTGAAAGGCATAGCTTGTCTGAAACCTCCTGACAGGACACACGAGCAGACCCTGTCACTTTGGCTCTCAGCCTTTTCCTTTGCCTGGAAAGAGGGAACATGCCTGGAACCTCCTACGGTGCTTTTCTCGGCCCTAGCAGACTGCAGTTCAAAACATGCTAAACGTCCAGCAATAACTCCCAAAGTAAAGAAGCTAGGCCTGAAAGGCATAGCTTGTCTGAAACCTCCTGACAGGACACACGAGCAGACCCTGTCACTTTGGCTCTCAGCCTTTTCCTTTGCCTGGAAAGAGGGAACATGCCTGGAACCTCCTACGGTGCTTTTCTCGGCCCTAGCAGACTGCAGTTCAAAACATGCTAAACGTCCAGCAATAACTCCCAAAGTAAAGAAGCTAGGCCTGAAAGGCATAGCTCGTCTGAAACCTCCTAACAGGACACACGAGCAGACCCTGTCACTTTGGCTCTCAGCCTTTTCCTTTGCCTGGAAAGAGGGAACATGCCTGGAACCTCCTACGGTGCTTTTCTCGGCCCTAGCAGACTGCAGTTCAAAACATGCTAAACGTCCAGCAATAACTCCCAAAGTAAAGAAGCTAGGCCTGAAAGGCATAGCTCGTCTGAAACCTCCTAACAGGACACACGAGCAGACCCTGTCACTTTGGCTCTCAGCCTTTTCCTTTGCCTGGAAAGAGGGAACATGCCTGGAACCTCCTACGGTGCTTTTCTCGGCCCTAGCAGACTGCAGTTCAAAACATGCTAAACGTCCAGCAATAACTTCCAAAGTAAAGAAGCTAGGCCTGAAAGGCATAGCTTGTCTGAAACCTCCTAACAGGACACACGAGCAGACCCTGTCACTTTGGCTCTCAGCCTTTTCCTTTGCCTGGAAAGAGGGAACATGCCTGGAACCTCCTACGGTGCTTTTCTCGGCCCTAGCAGACTGCAGTTCAAAACATGCTAAACGTCCAGCAATAACTCCCAAAGTAAAGAAGCTAGGCCTGAAAGGCATAGCTTGTCTGAAACCTCCTAACAGGACACACGAGCAGACCCTGTCACTTTGGCTCTCAGCCTTTTCCTTTGCCTGGAAAGAGGGAACATGCCTGGAACCTCCTACGGTGCTTTTCTCGGCCCTAGCAGACTGCAGTTCAAAACATGCTAAACGTCCAGCAATAACTCCCAAAGTAAAGAAGCTAGGCCTGAAAGGCATAGCTTGTCTGAAACCTCCTAACAGGACACACGAGCAGACCCTGTCACTTTGGCTCTCAGCCTTTTCCTTTGCCTGGAAAGAGGGAACATGCCTGGAACCTCCTACGGTGCTTTTCTCGGCCCTAGCAGACTGCAGTTCAAAACATGCTAAACGTCCAGCAATAACTCCCAAAGTAAAGAAGCTAGGCCTGAAAGGCATAGCTCGTCTGAAACCTCCTAACAGGACACACGAGCAGACCCTGTCACTTTGGCTCTCAGCCTTTTCCTTTGCCTGGAAAGAGGGAACATGCCTGGAACCTCCTACGGTGCTTTTCTCGGCCCTAGCAGACTGCAGTTCAAAACATGCTAAACGTCCAGCAATAACTCCCAAAGTAAAGAAGCTAGGCCTGAAAGGCATAGCTCGTCTGAAACCTCCTAACAGGACACACGAGCAGACCCTGTCACTTTGGCTCTCAGCCTTTTCCTTTGCCTGGAAAGAGGGAACATGCCTGGAACCTCCTACGGTGCTTTTCTCGGCCCTAGCAGACTGCAGTTCAAAACATGCTAAACGTCCAGCAATAACTCCCAAAGTAAAGAAGCTAGGCCTGAAAGGCATAGCTTGTCTGAAACCTCCTAACAGGACACACAAGCAGACCCTGTCACTTTGGCTCTCAGCCTTTTCCTTTGCCTGGAAAGAGGGAACATGCCTGGAACCTCCTACGGTGCTTTTCTCGGCCCTAGCAGACTGCAGTTCAAAACATGCTAAACGTCCAGCAATAACTCCCAAAGTAAAGAAGCTAGGCCTGAAAGGCATAGCTTGTCTGAAACCTCCTAACAGGACACACGAGCAGACCCTGTCACTTTGGCTCTCAGCCTTTTCCTTTGCCTGGAAAGAGGGAACATGCCTGGAACCTCCTACGGTGCTTTTCTCGGCCCTAGCAGACTGCAGTTCAAAACATGCTAAACGTCCAGCAATAACTCCCAAAGTAAAGAAGCTAGGCCTGAAAGGCATAGCTTGTCTGAAACCTCCTAACAGGACACACGAGCAGACCCTGTCACTTTGGCTCTCAGCCTTTTCCTTTGCCTGGAAAGAGGGAACATGCCTGGAACCTCCTACGGTGCTTTTCTCGGCCCTAGCAGACTGCAGTTCAAAACATGCTAAACGTCCAGCAATAACTCCCAAAGTAAAGAAGCTAGGCCTGAAAGGCATAGCTTGTCTGAAACCTCCTGACAGGACACACGAGCAGACCCTGTCACTTTGGCTCTCAGCCTTTTCCTTTGCCTGGAAAGAGGGAACATGCCTGGAACCTCCTACGGTGCTTTTCTCGGCCCTAGCAGACTGCAGTTCAAAACATGCTAAACGTCCAGCAATAACTCCCAAAGTAAAGAAGCTAGGCCTGAAAGGCATAGCTTGTCTGAAACCTCCTGACAGGACACACGAGCAGACCCTGTCACTTTGGCTCTCAGCCCTTTCCTTTGCCTGGAAAGAGGGAACATGCCTGGAACCTCCTACGGTGCTTTTCTCGGCCCTAGCAGACTGCAGTTCAAAACATGCTAAACGTCCAGCAATAACTCCCAAAGTAAAGAAGCTAGGCCTGAAAGGCATAGCTCGTCTGAAACCTCCTAACAGGACACACGAGCAGACCCTGTCACTTTGGCTCTCAGCCTTTTCCTTTGCCTGGAAAGAGGGAACATGCCTGGAACCTCCTACGGTGCTTTTCTCGGCCCTAGCAGACTGCAGTTCAAAACATGCTAAACGTCCAGCAATAACTCCCAAAGTAAAGAAGCTAGGCCTGAAAGGCATAGCTTGTCTGAAACCTCCTAACAGGACACACGAGCAGACCCTGTCACTTTGGCTCTCAGCCTTTTCCTTTGCCTGGAAAGAGGGAACATGCCTGGAACCTCCTACGGTGCTTTTCTCGGCCCTAGCAGACTGCAGTTCAAAACATGCTAAACGTCCAGCAATAACTCCCAAAGTAAAGAAGCTAGGCCTGAAAGGCATAGCTTGTCTGAAACCTCCTAACAGGACACACGAGCAGACCCTGTCACTTTGGCTCTCAGCCTTTTCCTTTGCCTGGAAAGAGGGAACATGCCTGGAACCTCCTACGGTGCTTTTCTCGGCCCTAGCAGACTGCAGTTCAAAACATGCTAAACGTCCAGCAATAACTCCCAAAGTAAAGAAGCTAGGCCTGAAAGGCATAGCTTGTCTGAAACCTCCTGACAGGACACACGAGCAGACCCTGTCACTTTGGCTCTCAGCCTTTTCCTTTGCCTGGAAAGAGGGAACATGCCTGGAACCTCCTACGGTGCTTTTCTCGGCCCTAGCAGACTGCAGTTCAAAACATGCTAAACGTCCAGCAATAACTCCCAAAGTAAAGAAGCTAGGCCTGAAAGGCATAGCTTGTCTGAAACCTCCTGACAGGACACACGAGCAGACCCTGTCACTTTGGCTCTCAGCCTTTTCCTTTGCCTGGAAAGAGGGAACATGCCTGGAACCTCCTACGGTGCTTTTCTCGGCCCTAGCAGACTGCAGTTCAAAACATGCTAAACGTCCAGCAATAACTCCCAAAGTAAAGAAGCTAGGCCTGAAAGGCATAGCTCGTCTGAAACCTCCTAACAGGACACACGAGCAGACCCTGTCACTTTGGCTCTCAGCCTTTTCCTTTGCCTGGAAAGAGGGAACATGCCTGGAACCTCCTACGGTGCTTTTCTCGGCCCTAGCAGACTGCAGTTCAAAACATGCTAAACGTCCAGCAATAACTCCCAAAGTAAAGAAGCTAGGCCTGAAAGGCATAGCTCGTCTGAAACCTCCTAACAGGACACACGAGCAGACCCTGTCACTTTGGCTCTCAGCCTTTTCCTTTGCCTGGAAAGAGGGAACATGCCTGGAACCTCCTACGGTGCTTTTCTCGGCCCTAGCAGACTGCAGTTCAAAACATGCTAAACGTCCAGCAATAACTTCCAAAGTAAAGAAGCTAGGCCTGAAAGGCATAGCTTGTCTGAAACCTCCTAACAGGACACACGAGCAGACCCTGTCACTTTGGCTCTCAGCCTTTTCCTTTGCCTGGAAAGAGGGAACATGCCTGGAACCTCCTACGGTGCTTTTCTCGGCCCTAGCAGACTGCAGTTCAAAACATGCTAAACGTCCAGCAATAACTCCCAAAGTAAAGAAGCTAGGCCTGAAAGGCATAGCTTGTCTGAAACCTCCTAACAGGACACACGAGCAGACCCTGTCACTTTGGCTCTCAGCCTTTTCCTTTGCCTGGAAAGAGGGAACATGCCTGGAACCTCCTACGGTGCTTTTCTCGGCCCTAGCAGACTGCAGTTCAAAACATGCTAAACGTCCAGCATGAACTTCCAAAGTAAAGAAGCTAGGCCTGAAAGGCATAGCTCGTCTGAAACCTCCTAACAGGACACACGAGCAGACCCTGTCACTTTGGCTCTCAGCCTTTTCCTTTGCCTGGAAAGAGGGAACATGCCTGGAACCTCCTACGGTGCTTTTCTCGGCCCTAGCAGACTGCAGTTCAAAACATGCTAAACGTCCAGCAATAACTCCCAAAGTAAAGAAGCTAGGCCTGAAAGGCATAGCTCGTCTGAAACCTCCTAACAGGACACACGAGCAGACCCTGTCACTTTGGCTCTCAGCCTTTTCCTTTGCCTGGAAAGAGGGAACATGCCTGGAACCTCCTACGGTGCTTTTCTCGGCCCTAGCAGACTGCAGTTCAAAACATGCTAAACGTCCAGCAATAACTCCCAAAGTAAAGAAGCTAGGCCTGAAAGGCATAGCTTGTCTGAAACCTCCTAACAGGACACACGAGCAGACCCTGTCACTTTGGCTCTCAGCCTTTTCCTTTGCCTGGAAAGAGGGAACATGCCTGGAACCTCCTACGGTGCTTTTCTCGGCCCTAGCAGACTGCAGTTCAAAACATGCTAAACGTCCAGCAATAACTCCCAAAGTAAAGAAGCTAGGCCTGAAAGGCATAGCTTGTCTGAAACCTCCTGACAGGACACACGAGCAGACCCTGTCACTTTGGCTCTCAGCCTTTTCCTTTGCCTGGAAAGAGGGAACATGCCTGGAACCTCCTACGGTGCTTTTCTCGGCCCTAGCAGACTGCAGTTCAAAACATGCTAAACGTCCAGCAATAACTCCCAAAGTAAAGAAGCTAGGCCTGAAAGGCATAGCTTGTCTGAAACCTCCTAACAGGACACACGAGCAGACCCTGTCACTTTGGCTCTCAGCCTTTTCCTTTGCCTGGAAAGAGGGAACATGCCTGGAACCTCCTACGGTGCTTTTCTCGGCCCTAGCAGACTGCAGTTCAAAACATGCTAAACGTCCAGCAATAACTCCCAAAGTAAAGAAGCTAGGCCTGAAAGGCATAGCTTGTCTGAAACCTCCTAACAGGACACACGAGCAGACCCTGTCACTTTGGCTCTCAGCCTTTTCCTTTGCCTGGAAAGAGGGAACATGCCTGGAACCTCCTACGGTGCTTTTCTCGGCCCTAGCAGACTGCAGTTCAAAACATGCTAAACGTCCAGCATGAACTTCCAAAGTAAAGAAGCTAGGCCTGAAAGGCATAGCTTGTCTGAAACCTCCTAACAGGACACACGAGCAGACCCTGTCACTTTGGCTCTCAGCCTTTTCCTTTGCCTGGAAAGAGGGAACATGCCTGGAACCTCCTACGGTGCTTTTCTCGGCCCTAGCAGACTGCAGTTCAAAACATGCTAAACGTCCAGCAATAACTCCCAAAGTAAAGAAGCTAGGCCTGAAAGGCATAGCTTGTCTGAAACCTCCTAACAGGACACACGAGCAGACCCTGTCACTTTGGCTCTCAGCCTTTTCCTTTGCCTGGAAAGAGGGAACATGCCTGGAACCTCCTACGGTGCTTTTCTCGGCCCTAGCAGACTGCAGTTCAAAACATGCTAAACGTCCAACATGAACTTCCAAAGTAAAGAAGCTAGGCCTGAAAGGCATAGCTCGTCTGAAACCTCCTAACAGGACACACGAGCAGACCCTGTCACTTTGGCTCTCAGCCTTTTCCTTTGCCTGGAAAGAGGGAACATGCCTGGAACCTCCTACGGTGCTTTTCTCGGCCCTAGCAGACTGCAGTTCAAAACATGCTAAACGTCCAGCAATAACTCCCAAAGTAAAGAAGCTAGGCCTGAAAGGCATAGCTCGTCTGAAACCTCCTAACAGGACACACGAGCAGACCCTGTCACTTTGGCTCTCAGCCTTTTCCTTTGCCTGGAAAGAGGGAACATGCCTGGAACCTCCTACGGTGCTTTTCTCGGCCCTAGCAGACTGCAGTTCAAAACATGCTAAACGTCCAGCAATAACTCCCAAAGTAAAGAAGCTAGGCCTGAAAGGCATAGCTTGTCTGAAACCTCCTAACAGGACACACGAGCAGACCCTGTCACTTTGGCTCTCAGCCTTTTCCTTTGCCTGGAAAGAGGGAACATGCCTGGAACCTCCTACGGTGCTTTTCTCGGCCCTAGCAGACTGCAGTTCAAAACATGCTAAACGTCCAGCAATAACTCCCAAAGTAAAGAAGCTAGGCCTGAAAGGCATAGCTTGTCTGAAACCTCCTGACAGGACACACGAGCAGACCCTGTCACTTTGGCTCTCAGCCTTTTCCTTTGCCTGGAAAGAGGGAACATGCCTGGAACCTCCTACGGTGCTTTTCTCGGCCCTAGCAGACTGCAGTTCAAAACATGCTAAACGTCCAGCAATAACTCCCAAAGTAAAGAAGCTAGGCCTGAAAGGCATAGCTTGTCTGAAACCTCCTAACAGGACACACGAGCAGACCCTGTCACTTTGGCTCTCAGCCTTTTCCTTTGCCTGGAAAGAGGGAACATGCCTGGAACCTCCTACGGTGCTTTTCTCGGCCCTAGCAGACTGCAGTTCAAAACATGCTAAACGTCCAGCAATAACTCCCAAAGTAAAGAAGCTAGGCCTGAAAGGCATAGCTTGTCTGAAACCTCCTAACAGGACACACGAGCAGACCCTGTCACTTTGGCTCTCAGCCTTTTCCTTTGCCTGGAAAGAGGGAACATGCCTGGAACCTCCTACGGTGCTTTTCTCGGCCCTAGCAGACTGCAGTTCAAAACATGCTAAACGTCCAGCAATAACTCCCAAAGTAAAGAAGCTAGGCCTGAAAGGCATAGCTTGTCTGAAACCTCCTAACAGGACACACGAGCAGACCCTGTCACTTTGGCTCTCAGCCTTTTCCTTTGCCTGGAAAGAGGGAACATGCCTGGAACCTCCTACGGTGCTTTTCTCGGCCCTAGCAGACTGCAGTTCAAAACATGCTAAACGTCCAGCAATAACTCCCAAAGTAAAGAAGCTAGGCCTGAAAGGCATAGCTTGTCTGAAACCTCCTAACAGGACACACGAGCAGACCCTGTCACTTTGGCTCTCAGCCTTTTCCTTTGCCTGGAAAGAGGGAACATGCCTGGAACCTCCTACGGTGCTTTTCTCGGCCCTAGCAGACTGCAGTTCAAAACATGCTAAACGTCCAGCAATAACTCCCAAAGGAAAGAAGCTAGGCCTGAAAGGCATAGCTCGTCTGAAACCTCCTAACAGGACACACGAGCAGACCCTGTCACTTTGGCTCTCAGCCTTTTCCTTTGCCTGGAAAGAGGGAACATGCCTGGAACCTCCTACGGTGCTTTTCTCGGCCCTAGCAGACTGCAGTTCAAAACATGCTAAACGTCCAGCAATAACTCCCAAAGTAAAGAAGCTAGGCCTGAAAGGCATAGCTCGTCTGAAACCTCCTAACAGGACACACGAGCAGACCCTGTCACTTTGGCTCTCAGCCTTTTCCTTTGCCTGGAAAGAGGGAACATGCCTGGAACCTCCTACGGTGCTTTTCTCGGCCCTAGCAGACTGCAGTTCAAAACATGCTAAACGTCCAGCAATAACTTCCAAAGTAAAGAAGCTAGGCCTGAAAGGCATAGCTTGTCTGAAACCTCCTAACAGGACACACGAGCAGACCCTGTCACTTTGGCTCTCAGCCTTTTCCTTTGCCTGGAAAGAGGGAACATGCCTGGAACCTCCTACGGTGCTTTTCTCGGCCCTAGCAGACTGCAGTTCAAAACATGCTAAACGTCCAGCAATAACTCCCAAAGTAAAGAAGCTAGGCCTGAAAGGCATAGCTTGTCTGAAACCTCCTAACAGGACACACGAGCAGACCCTGTCACTTTGGCTCTCAGCCTTTTCCTTTGCCTGGAAAGAGGGAACATGCCTGGAACCTCCTACGGTGCTTTTCTCGGCCCTAGCAGACTGCAGTTCAAAACATGCTAAACGTCCAGCAATAACTCCCAAAGTAAAGAAGCTAGGCCTGAAAGGCATAGCTTGTCTGAAACCTCCTAACAGGACACACGAGCAGACCCTGTCACTTTGGCTCTCAGCCTTTTCCTTTGCCTGGAAAGAGGGAACATGCCTGGAACCTCCTACGGTGCTTTTCTCGGCCCTAGCAGACTGCAGTTCAAAACATGCTAAACGTCCAGCAATAACTCCCAAAGTAAAGAAGCTAGGCCTGAAAGGCATAGCTCGTCTGAAACCTCCTAACAGGACACACGAGCAGACCCTGTCACTTTGGCTCTCAGCCTTTTCCTTTGCCTGGAAAGAGGGAACATGCCTGGAACCTCCTACGGTGCTTTTCTCGGCCCTAGCAGACTGCAGTTCAAAACATGCTAAACGTCCAGCAATAACTCCCAAAGTAAAGAAGCTAGGCCTGAAAGGCATAGCTTGTCTGAAACCTCCTAACAGGACACACGAGCAGACCCTGTCACTTTGGCTCTCAGCCTTTTCCTTTGCCTGGAAAGAGGGAACATGCCTGGAACCTCCTACGGTGCTTTTCTCGGCCCTAGCAGACTGCAGTTCAAAACATGCTAAACGTCCAGCAATAACTCCCAAAGTAAAGAAGCTAGGCCTGAAAGGCATAGCTTGTCTGAAACCTCCTGACAGGACACACGAGCAGACCCTGTCACTTTGGCTCTCAGCCTTTTCCTTTGCCTGGAAAGAGGGAACATGCCTGGAACCTCCTACGGTGCTTTTCTCGGCCCTAGCAGACTGCAGTTCAAAACATGCTAAACGTCCAGCAATAACTCCCAAAGTAAAGAAGCTAGGCCTGAAAGGCATAGCTCGTCTGAAACCTCCTAACAGGACACACGAGCAGACCCTGTCACTTTGGCTCTCAGCCTTTTCCTTTGCCTGGAAAGAGGGAACATGCCTGGAACCTCCTACGGTGCTTTTCTCGGCCCTAGCAGACTGCAGTTCAAAACATGCTAAACGTCCAGCAATAACTCCCAAAGTAAAGAAGCTAGGCCTGAAAGGCATAGCTTGTCTGAAACCTCCTAACAGGACACACGAGCAGACCCTGTCACTTTGGCTCTCAGCCTTTTCCTTTGCCTGGAAAGAGGGAACATGCCTGGAACCTCCTACGGTGCTTTTCTCGGCCCTAGCAGACTGCAGTTCAAAACATGCTAAACGTCCAGCAATAACTCCCAAAGTAAAGAAGCTAGGCCTGAAAGGCATAGCTTGTCTGAAACCTCCTAACAGGACACACGAGCAGACCCTGTCACTTTGGCTCTCAGCCTTTTCCTTTGCCTGGAAAGAGGGAACATGCCTGGAACCTCCTACGGTGCTTTTCTCGGCCCTAGCAGACTGCAGTTCAAAACATGCTAAACGTCCAGCAATAACTCCCAAAGTAAAGAAGCTAGGCCTGAAAGGCATAGCTTGTCTGAAACCTCCTAACAGGACACACGAGCAGACCCTGTCACTTTGGCTCTCAGCCTTTTCCTTTGCCTGGAAAGAGGGAACATGCCTGGAACCTCCTACGGTGCTTTTCTCGGCCCTAGCAGACTGCAGTTCAAAACATGCTAAACGTCCAGCAATAACTCCCAAAGTAAAGAAGCTAGGCCTGAAAGGCATAGCTTGTCTGAAACCTCCTGACAGGACACACGAGCAGACCCTGTCACTTTGGCTCTATGCCTTTTCCTTTGCCTGGAAAGAGGGAACATGCCTGGAACCTCCTACGGTGCTTTTCTCGGCCCTAGCAGACTGCAGTTCAAAACATGCTAAACGTCCAGCAATAACTCCCAAAGTAAAGAAGCTAGGCCTGAAAGGCATAGCTTGTCTGAAACCTCCTGACAGGACACACGAGCAGACCCTGTCACTTTGGCTCTCAGCCTTTTCCTTTGCCTGGAAAGAGGGAACATGCCTGGAACCTCCTACGGTGCTTTTCTCGGCCCTAGCAGACTGCAGTTCAAAACATGCTAAACGTCCAGCAATAACTCCCAAAGTAAAGAAGCTAGGCCTGAAAGGCATAGCTCGTCTGAAACCTCCTAACAGGACACACGAGCAGACCCTGTCACTTTGGCTCTCAGCCTTTTCCTTTGCCTGGAAAGAGGGAACATGCCTGGAACCTCCTACGGTGCTTTTCTCGGCCCTAGCAGACTGCAGTTCAAAACATGCTAAACGTCCAGCAATAACTCCCAAAGTAAAGAAGCTAGGCCTGAAAGGCATAGCTCGTCTGAAACCTCCTAACAGGACACACGAGCAGACCCTGTCACTTTGGCTCTCAGCCTTTTCCTTTGCCTGGAAAGAGGGAACATGCCTGGAACCTCCTACGGTGCTTTTCTCGGCCCTAGCAGACTGCAGTTCAAAACATGCTAAACGTCCAGCAATAACTTCCAAAGTAAAGAAGCTAGGCCTGAAAGGCATAGCTTGTCTGAAACCTCCTAACAGGACACACGAGCAGACCCTGTCACTTTGGCTCTCAGCCTTTTCCTTTGCCTGGAAAGAGGGAACATGCCTGGAACCTCCTACGGTGCTTTTCTCGGCCCTAGCAGACTGCAGTTCAAAACATGCTAAACGTCCAGCAATAACTCCCAAAGTAAAGAAGCTAGGCCTGAAAGGCATAGCTTGTCTGAAACCTCCTAACAGGACACACGAGCAGACCCTGTCACTTTGGCTCTCAGCCTTTTCCTTTGCCTGGAAAGAGGGAACATGCCTGGAACCTCCTACGGTGCTTTTCTCGGCCCTAGCAGACTGCAGTTCAAAACATGCTAAACGTCCAGCAATAACTCCCAAAGTAAAGAAGCTAGGCCTGAAAGGCATAGCTTGTCTGAAACCTCCTGACAGGACACACGAGCAGACCCTGTCACTTTGGCTCTCAGCCTTTTCCTTTGCCTGGAAAGAGGGAACATGCCTGGAACCTCCTACGGTGCTTTTCTCGGCCCTAGCAGACTGCAGTTCAAAACATGCTAAACGTCCAGCAATAACTCCCAAAGTAAAGAAGCTAGGCCTGAAAGGCATAGCTTGTCTGAAACCTCCTAACAGGACACACGAGCAGACCCTGTCACTTTGGCTCTCAGCCTTTTCCTTTGCCTGGAAAGAGGGAACATGCCTGGAACCTCCTACGGTGCTTTTCTCGGCCCTAGCAGACTGCAGTTCAAAACATGCTAAACGTCCAGCAATAACTCCCAAAGTAAAGAAGCTAGGCCTGAAAGGCATAGCTTGTCTGAAACCTCCTAACAGGACACACGAGCAGACCCTGTCACTTTGGCTCTCAGCCTTTTCCTTTGCCTGGAAAGAGGGAACATGCCTGGAACCTCCTACGGTGCTTTTCTCGGCCCTAGCAGACTGCAGTTCAAAACATGCTAAACGTCCAGCATGAACTTCCAAAGTAAAGAAGCTAGGCCTGAAAGGCATAGCTTGTCTGAAACCTCCTAACAGGACACACGAGCAGACCCTGTCACTTTGGCTCTCAGCCTTTTCCTTTGCCTGGAAAGAGGGAACATGCCTGGAACCTCCTACGGTGCTTTTCTCGGCCCTAGCAGACTGCAGTTCAAAACATGCTAAACGTCCAGCAATAACTCCCAAAGTAAAGAAGCTAGGCCTGAAAGGCATAGCTTGTCTGAAACCTCCTAACAGGACACACGAGCAGACCCTGTCACTTTGGCTCTCAGCCTTTTCCTTTGCCTGGAAAGAGGGAACATGCCTGGAACCTCCTACGGTGCTTTTCTCGGCCCTAGCAGACTGCAGTTCAAAACATGCTAAACGTCCAACATGAACTTCCAAAGTAAAGAAGCTAGGCCTGAAAGGCATAGCTCGTCTGAAACCTCCTAACAGGACACACGAGCAGACCCTGTCACTTTGGCTCTCAGCCTTTTCCTTTGCCTGGAAAGAGGGAACATGCCTGGAACCTCCTACGGTGCTTTTCTCGGCCCTAGCAGACTGCAGTTCAAAACATGCTAAACGTCCAGCAATAACTCCCAAAGTAAAGAAGCTAGGCCTGAAAGGCATAGCTCGTCTGAAACCTCCTAACAGGACACACGAGCAGACCCTGTCACTTTGGCTCTCAGCCTTTTCCTTTGCCTGGAAAGAGGGAACATGCCTGGAACCTCCTACGGTGCTTTTCTCGGCCCTAGCAGACTGCAGTTCAAAACATGCTAAACGTCCAGCAATAACTCCCAAAGTAAAGAAGCTAGGCCTGAAAGGCATAGCTTGTCTGAAACCTCCTAACAGGACACACGAGCAGACCCTGTCACTTTGGCTCTCAGCCTTTTCCTTTGCCTGGAAAGAGGGAACATGCCTGGAACCTCCTACGGTGCTTTTCTCGGCCCTAGCAGACTGCAGTTCAAAACATGCTAAACGTCCAGCAATAACTCCCAAAGTAAAGAAGCTAGGCCTGAAAGGCATAGCTTGTCTGAAACCTCCTGACAGGACACACGAGCAGACCCTGTCACTTTGGCTCTCAGCCTTTTCCTTTGCCTGGAAAGAGGGAACATGCCTGGAACCTCCTACGGTGCTTTTCTCGGCCCTAGCAGACTGCAGTTCAAAACATGCTAAACGTCCAGCAATAACTCCCAAAGTAAAGAAGCTAGGCCTGAAAGGCATAGCTTGTCTGAAACCTCCTAACAGGACACACGAGCAGACCCTGTCACTTTGGCTCTCAGCCTTTTCCTTTGCCTGGAAAGAGGGAACATGCCTGGAACCTCCTACGGTGCTTTTCTCGGCCCTAGCAGACTGCAGTTCAAAACATGCTAAACGTCCAGCAATAACTCCCAAAGTAAAGAAGCTAGGCCTGAAAGGCATAGCTTGTCTGAAACCTCCTAACAGGACACACGAGCAGACCCTGTCACTTTGGCTCTCAGCCTTTTCCTTTGCCTGGAAAGAGGGAACATGCCTGGAACCTCCTACGGTGCTTTTCTCGGCCCTAGCAGACTGCAGTTCAAAACATGCTAAACGTCCAGCAATAACTCCCAAAGTAAAGAAGCTAGGCCTGAAAGGCATAGCTTGTCTGAAACCTCCTAACAGGACACACGAGCAGACCCTGTCACTTTGGCTCTCAGCCTTTTCCTTTGCCTGGAAAGAGGGAACATGCCTGGAACCTCCTACGGTGCTTTTCTCGGCCCTAGCAGACTGCAGTTCAAAACATGCTAAACGTCCAGCAATAACTCCCAAAGTAAAGAAGCTAGGCCTGAAAGGCATAGCTTGTCTGAAACCTCCTAACAGGACACACGAGCAGACCCTGTCACTTTGGCTCTCAGCCTTTTCCTTTGCCTGGAAAGAGGGAACATGCCTGGAACCTCCTACGGTGCTTTTCTCGGCCCTAGCAGACTGCAGTTCAAAACATGCTAAACGTCCAGCAATAACTCCCAAAGTAAAGAAGCTAGGCCTGAAAGGCATAGCTTGTCTGAAACCTCCTAACAGGACACACGAGCAGACCCTGTCACTTTGGCTCTCAGCCTTTTCCTTTGCCTGGAAAGAGGGAACATGCCTGGAACCTCCTACGGTGCTTTTCTCGGCCCTAGCAGACTGCAGTTCAAAACATGCTAAACGTCCAGCAATAACTCCCAAAGGAAAGAAGCTAGGCCTGAAAGGCATAGCTCGTCTGAAACCTCCTAACAGGACACACGAGCAGACCCTGTCACTTTGGCTCTCAGCCTTTTCCTTTGCCTGGAAAGAGGGAACATGCCTGGAACCTCCTACGGTGCTTTTCTCGGCCCTAGCAGACTGCAGTTCAAAACATGCTAAACGTCCAGCAATAACTTCCAAAGTAAAGAAGCTAGGCCTGAAAGGCATAGCTCGTCTGAAACCTCGTAAGAGGACACACGAGCAGACCCTGTCACTTTGGCTCTCAGCCTTTTCCTTTGCCTGGAAAGAGGGAACATGCCTGGAACCTCCTACGGTGCTTTTCTCGGCCCTAGCAGACTGCAGTTCAAAACATGCTAAACGTCCAGCAATAACTCCCAAAGTAAAGAAGCTAGGCCTGAAAGGCATAGCTTGTCTGAAACCTCCTAACAGGACACACGAGCAGACCCTGTCACTTTGGCTCTCAGACTTTTCCTTTGCCTGGAAAGAGGGAACATGCCTGGAACCTCCTACGGTGCTTTTCTCGGCCCTAGCAGACTGCAGTTTAAAACATGCTAAACGTCCAGCAATAACTCCCAAAGTAAAGAAGCTAGGCCTGAAAGGCATAGCTTGTCTGAAACCTCCTAACAGGACACACGAGCAGACCCTGTCACTTTGGCTCTCAGCCTTTTCCTTTGCCTGGAAAGAGGGAACATGCCTGGAACCTCCTACTGTGCTTTTCTCGGCCCTAGCAGACTGCAGTTCAAAACATGCTAAACGTCCAGCAATAACTCCCAAAGTAAAGAAGCTAGGCCTGAAAGGCATAGCTCGTCTGAAACCTCCTAACAGGACACACGAGCAGACCCTGTCACTTTGGCTCTCAGCCTTTTCCTTTGCCTGGAAAGAGGGAACATGCCTGGAACCTCCTACAGTGCTTTTCTCGGCCCTAGCAGACTGCAGTTCAAAACATGCTAAACGTCCAGCAATAACTCCCAAAGTAAAGAAGCTAGGCCTGAAAGGCATAGCTCGTCTGAAACCTCCTAACAGGACACACGATCAGACCCTCTCACTTTGGCTCTCAGCCTTTTCCTTTGCCTGGAAAGAGGGAACATGCCTGGAACCTCCTACGGTGCTTTTCTCGGCCCTAGCAGACTGCAGGTCACAACATGCTAAACGTCCAGCAATAACTCCCAAAGTAAAGAAGCTAGGCCTGAAAGGCATAGCTTGTCTGAAACCTCCTGACAGGACACACGAGCAGACCCTGTCACTTTGGCTCTCAGCCTTTTCCTTTGCCTGGAAAGAGGGAACATGCCTGGAACCTCCTACGGTGCTTTTCTCGGCCCTAGCAGACTGCAGTTCAAAACATGCTAAACGTCCAGCAATAACTCCCAAAGTAAAGAAGCTAGGCCTGAAAGGCATAGCTCGTCTGAAACCTCCTAACAGGACACACGAGCAGACCCTGTCACTTTGGCTCTCAGCCTTTTCCTTTGCCTGGAAAGAGGGAACATGCCTGGAACCTCCTACGGTGCTTTTCTCGGCCCTAGCAGACTGCAGTTCAAAACATGCTAAACGTCCAGCAATAACTCCCAAAGTAAAGAAGCTAGGCCTGAAAGGCATAGCTTGTCTGAAACCTCCTAACAGGACACACGAGCAGACCCTGTCACTTTGGCTCTCAGCCTTTTCCTTTGCCTGGAAAGAGGGAACATGCCTGGAACCTCCTACGGTGCTTTTCTCGGCCCTAGCAGACTGCAGTTCAAAACATGCTAAACGTCCAGCAATAACTCCCAAAGTAAAGAAGCTAGGCCTGAAAGGCATAGCTTGTCTGAAACCCCCTAAGAGGACACACGAGCAGACCCTCTCACGTTGGCTCTCAGCCTTTTCCTTTGCCTGGAAAGAGGGAACATGCCTGGAACCTCCTACGGTGCTTTTCTCGGCCCTAGCAGACTGCAGTTCAAAACATGCTAAACGTCCAGCAATAACTCCCAAAGTAAAGAAGCGAGGCCTGAAAGGCATAGCTTGTCTGAAACCTCCTGACAGGACACACGAGCAGACCCTGTCACTTTGGCTCTCAGCCTTTTCCTTTGCCTGGAAAGAGGGAACATGCCTGGAACCTCCTACGGTGCTTTTCTCGGCCCTAGCAGACTGCAGTTCAAAACATGCTAAACGTCCAGCAATTACTTCCAAAGTAAAGAAGCTAGGCCTGAAAGGCATAGCTTGTCTGAAACCTCCTAACAGGACACACGAGCAGACCCTGTCACTTTGGCTCTCAGCCTTTTCCTTTGCCTGGAAAGAGGGAACATGCCTGGAACCTCCTACGGTGCTTTTCTCGGCCCTAGCAGACTGCAGTTCAAAACATGCTAAACGTCCAGCAATAACTTCCAAAGTAAAGAAGCTAGGCCTGAAAGGCATAGCTCGTCTGAAACCTCCTAACAGGACACACGAGCAGACCCTGTCACTTTGGCTCTCAGCCTTTTCCTTTGCCTGGAAAGAGGGAACATGCCTGGAACCTCCTACGGTGCTTTTCTCGGCCCTAGCAGACTGCAGTTCAAAACATGCTAAACGTCCAGCAATAACTCCCAAAGTAAAGAAGCTAGGCCTGAAAGGCATAGCTTGTCTGAAACCTCCTAACAGGACACACGAGCAGACCCTGTCACTTTGGCTCTCAGCCTTTTCCTTTGCCTGGAAAGAGGGAACATGCCTGGAACCTCCTACGGTGCTTTTCTCGGCCCTAGCAGACTGCAGTTCAAAACATGCTAAACGTCCAGCAATAACTCCCAAAGTAAAGAAGCTAGGCCTGAAAGGCATAGCTTGTCTGAAACCTCCTAACAGGACACACGAGCAGACCCTGTCACTTTGGCTCTCAGCCTTTTCCTTTGCCTGGAAAGAGGGAACATGCCTGGAACCTCCTACAGTGCTTTTCTCGGCCCTAGCAGACTGCAGTTCAAAACATGCTAAACGTCCAGCAATAACTCCCAAAGTAAAGAAGCTAGGCCTGAAAGGCATAGCTCGTCTGAAACCTCCTAACAGGACACACGATCAGACCCTCTCACTTTGGCTCTCAGCCTTTTCCTTTGCCTGGAAAGAGGGAACATGCCTGGAACCTCCTACGGTGCTTTTCTCGGCCCTAGCAGACTGCAGGTCACAACATGCTAAACGTCCAGCAATAACTCCCAAAGTAAAGAAGCTAGGCCTGAAAGGCATAGCTCGTCTGAAACCTCCTAACAGGACACACGAGCAGACCCTGTCACTTTGGCTCTCAGCCTTTTCCTTTGCCTGGAAAGAGGGAACATGCCTGGAACCTCCTACGGTGCTTTTCTCGGCCCTAGCAGACTGCAGTTCAAAACATGCTAAACGTCCAGCAATAACTCCCAAAGTAAAGAAGCTAGGCCTGAAAGGCATAGCTTGTCTGAAACCTCCTGACAGGACAAACGAGCAGACCCTGTCACTTTGGCTCTCAGCCTTTTCCTTTGCCTGGAAAGAGGGAACATGCCTGGAACCTCCTACAGTGCTTTTCTCGGCCCTAGCAGACTGCAGTTCAAAACATGCTAAACGTCCAGCAATAACTCCCAAAGTAAAGAAGCTAGGCCTGAAAGGCATAGCTTGTCTGAAACCTCCTAACAGGACACACGAGCAGACCCTGTCACTTTGGCTCTCAGCCTTTTCCTTTGCCTGGAAAGAGGGAACATGCCTGGAACCTCCTACGGTGCTTTTCTCGGCCCTAGCAGACTGCAGTTCAAAACATGCTAAACGTCCAGCAATAACTCCCAAAGTAAAGAAGCTAGGCCTGAAAGGCATAGCTTGTCTGAAACCTCCTAACAGGACACACGAGCAGACCCCTGTCACTTTGGCTCTCAGCCTTTTCCTTTGCCTGGAAAGAGGGAACATGCCTGGAACCTCCTACGGTGCTTTTCTCGGCCCTAGCAGACTGCAGTTCAAAACATGCTAAACGTCCAGCAATAACTCCCAAAGTAAAGAAGCTAGGCCTGAAAGGCATAGCTTGTCTGAAACCCCCTAAGAGGACACACGAGCAGACCCTCTCACGTTGGCTCTCAGCCTTTTCCTTTGCCTGGAAAGAGGGAACATGCCTGGAACCTCCTACGGTGCTTTTCTCGGCCCTAGCAGACTGCAGTTCAAAACATGCTAAACGTCCAGCAATAACTCCCAAAGTAAAGAAGCTAGGCCTGAAAGGCATAGCTTGTCTGAAACCTCCTGACAGGACACACGAGCAGACCCTGTCACTTTGGCTCTCAGCCTTTTCCTTTGCCTGGAAAGGGAACATGCCTGGAACCTCCTACGGTGCTTTTCTCGGCCCCTAGCAGACTGCAGTTCAAAACATGCTAAACGTCCAGCAATAACTTCCAAAGTAAAGAAGCTAGGCCTGAAAGGCATAGCTTGTCTGAAACCTCCTAACAGGACACACGAGCAGACCCTGTCACTTTGGCTCTCAGCCTTTTCCTTTGCCTGGAAAGAGGGAACATGCCTGGAACCTCCTACGGTGCTTTTCTCGGCCCTAGCAGACTGCAGTCCAAAACATGCTAAACGTCCAGCAATAACTTCCAAAGTAAAGAAGCTAGGCCTGAAAGGCATAGCTCGTCTGAAACCTCCTAACAGGACACACGAGCAGACCCTGTCACTTTGGCTCTCAGCCTTTTCCTTTGCCTGGAAAGAGGGAACATGCCTGGAACCTCCTACGGTGCTTTTCTCGGCCCTAGCAGACTGCAGTTCAAAACATGCTAAACGTCCAGCAATAACTCCCAAAGTAAAGAAGCTAGGCCTGAAAGGCATAGCTTGTCTGAAACCTCCTAACAGGACACACGAGCAGACCCTGTCACTTTGGCTCTCAGCATTTTCCTTTGCCTGGAAAGAGGGGAATATGCCTGGAACCTCCTACGGTGCTTTTCTCGGCCCTAGCAGACTGCAGTTCAAAACATGCTAAACGTCCAGCAATAACTCCCAAAGTAAAGAAGCTAGGCCTGAAAGGCATAGCTTGTCTGAAACCTCCTAACAGGACACACGAGCAGACCCTGTCACTTTGGCTCTCAGCCTTTTCCTTTGCAAGGAAAGAGGGAACATGCCTGGAACCTCCTACAGTGCTTTTCTCGGCCCTAGCAGACTGCAGTTCAAAACATGCTAAACGTCCAGCAATAACTCCCAAAGTAAAGGAGCGAGGCCTGAAAGGCATAGCTTGTCTGAAACCTCCTAACAGGACACACGAGCAGACCCTGTCACTTTGGCTCTCAGCCTTTTCCTTTGCCTGGAAAGAGGGGAACATGCCTGGAACCTCCTACGGTGCTTTTCTCGGCCCTAGCAGACTGCAGTTCAAAACATGCTAAACGTCCAGCAATAACTCCCAAAGTAAAGAAGCTAGGCCTGAAAGGCATAGCTTGTCTGAAACCTCCTAACAGGACACACGAGCAGACCCTGTCACTTTGGCTCTCAGCCTTTTCCTTTGCCTGGAAAGAGGGAACATGCCTGGAACCTCCTACGGTGCTTTTCTCGGCCCTAGCAGACTGCAGTTCAAAACATGCTAAACGTCCAGCAATAACTCCCAAAGTAAAGAAGCTAGGCCTGAAAGGCATAGCTTGTCTGAAACCCCCCTAACAGGACACACGCGCAGACCCTTTCACTTTGGCTCTCAGCCTTTTCCTTTGCCTGGAAAGAGGGAACATGCCTGGAACCTCCTACGGTGCTTTTCTCGGCCCTAGCAGACTGCAGTTCAAAACATGCTAAACGTCCAGCAATAACTCCCAAAGTAAAGAAGCTAGGCCTGAAAGGCATAGCTTGTCTGAAACCTCCTGACAGGACACACGAGCAGACCCTGTCACTTTGGCTCTCAGCCTTTTCCTTTGCCTGGAAAGAGGGAACATGCCTGGAACCTCCTACGGTGCTTTTCTCGGCCCTAGCAGACTGCAGTTCAAAACATGCTAAACGTCCAGCAATAACTCCCAAAGTAAAGAAGCGACGCCTGAAAGGCATAGCTTGTCTGAAACCTCCTAACAGGACACACGAGCAGACCCTGTCACTTTGGCTCTCAGCCTTTTCCTTTGCCTGGAAAGAGGGAACATGCCTGGAACCTCCTACGGTGCTTTTCTCGGCCCTAGCAGACTGCAGTTCAAAACATGCTAAACGTCCAGCAATAACTCCCAAAGTAAAGAAGCTAGGCCTGAAAGGCATAGCTCGTCTGAAACCTCCTAACAGGACACACGAGCAGACCCTGTCACTTTGGCTCTCAGCCTTTTCCTTTGCCTGGAAAGAGGGAACATGCCTGGAACCTCCTACGGTGCTTTTCTCGGCCCTAGCAGACTGCAGTTCAAAACATGCTAAACGTCCAGCAATAACTCCCAAAGTAAAGAAGCTAGGCCTGAAAGGCATAGCTTGTCTGAAACCTCCTAACAGGACACACGAGCAGACCCTGTCACTTTGGCTCTCAGCCTTTTCCTTTGCCTGGAAAGAGGGAACATGCCTGGAACCTCCTACGGTGCTTTTCTCGGCCCTAGCAGACTGCAGTTCAAAACATGCTAAACGTCCAGCAATAACTCCCAAAGTAAAGAAGCTAGGCCTGAAAGGCATAGCTTGTCTGAAACCTCCTAACAGGACACACGAGCAGACCCTGTCACTTTGGCTCTCAGCCTTTTCCTTTGCCTGGAAAGAGGGGAACATGCCTGGAACCTCCTACGGTGCTTTTCTCGGCCCTAGCAGACTGCAGTTCAAAACATGCTAAACGTCCAGCAATAACTCCCAAAGTAAAGAAGCTAGGCCTGAAAGGCATAGCTTGTCTGAAACCTCCTAACAGGACACACGAGCAGACCCTGTCACTTTGGCTCTCAGCCTTTTCCTTTGCCTGGAAAGAGGGAACATGCCTGGAACCTCCTACGGTGCTTTTCTCGGCCCTAGCAGACTGCAGTTCAAAACATGCTAAACGTCCAGCAATAACTCCCAAAGGAAAGAAGCTAGGCCTGAAAGGCATAGCTTGTCTGAAACCTCCTAACAGGACACACGAGCAGACCCTGTCACTTTGGCTCTCAGCCTTTTCCTTTGCCTGGAAAGAGGGAACATGCCTGGAACCTCCTACGGTGCTTTTCTCGGCCCTAGCAGACTGCAGTTCAAAACATGCTAAACGTCCAGCAATAACTCCCAAATTAAAGAAGCTAGGCCTGAAAGGCATAGCTTGTCTGAAACCTCCTAACAGGACACACGAGCAGACCCTGTCACTTTGGCTCTCAGCCTTTTCCTTTGCCTGGAAAGAGGGAACATGCCTGGAACCTCCTACGGTGCTTTTCTCGGCCCTAGCAGACTGCAGTTCAAAACATGCTAAACGTCCAGCAATAACTCCCAAAGTAAAGAAGCTAGGCCTGAAAGGCATAGCTTGTCTGAAACCTCCTAACAGGACACACGAGCAGACCCTGTCACTTTGGCTCTCAGCCTTTTCCTTTGCCTGGAAAGAGGGAACATGCCTGGAACCTCCTACGGTGCTTTTCTCGGCCCTAGCAGACTGCAGTTCAAAACATGCTAAACGTCCAGCAATAACTCCCAAAGTAAAGAAGCTAGGCCTGAAAGGCATAGCTCGTCTGAAACCTCCTAACAGGACACACGAGCAGACCCTGTCACTTTGGCTCTCAGCCTTTTCCTTTGCCTGGAAAGAGGGAACATGCCTGGAACCTCCTACGGTGCTTTTCTCGGCCCTAGCAGACTGCAGTTCAAAACATGCTAAACGTCCAGCATGAACTTCCAAAGTAAAGAAGCTAGGCCTGAAAGGCATAGCTCGTCTGAAACCTCCTAACAGGACACACGAGCAGACCCTGTCACTTTGGCTCTCAGCCTTTTCCTTTGCCTGGAAAGAGGGAACATGCCTGGAACCTCCTACGGTGCTTTTCTCGGCCCTAGCAGACTGCAGTTCAAAACATGCTAAACGTCCAGCAATAACTCCCAAAGTAAAGAAGCTAGGCCTGAAAGGCATAGCTCGTCTGAAACCTCCTAACAGGACACACGAGCAGACCCTGTCACTTTGGCTCTCAGCCTTTTCCTTTGCCTGGAAAGAGGGAACATGCCTGGAACCTCCTACGGTGCTTTTCTCGGCCCTAGCAGACTGCAGTTCAAAACATGCTAAACGTCCAGCAATAACTCCCAAAGTAAAGAAGCTAGGCCTGAAAGGCATAGCTTGTCTGAAACCTCCTAACAGGACACACGAGCAGACCCTGTCACTTTGGCTCTCAGCCTTTTCCTTTGCCTGGAAAGAGGGAACATGCCTGGAACCTCCTACGGTGCTTTTCTCGGCCCTAGCAGACTGCAGTTCAAAACATGCTAAACGTCCAGCAATAACTCCCAAAGTAAAGAAGCTAGGCCTGAAAGGCATAGCTTGTCTGAAACCTCCTAACAGGACACACGAGCAGACCCTGTCACTTTGGCTCTCAGCCTTTTCCTTTGCCTGGAAAGAGGGAACATGCCTGGAACCTCCTACGGTGCTTTTCTCGGCCCTAGCAGACTGCAGTTCAAAACATGCTAAACGTCCAGCAATAACTCCCAAAGTAAAGAAGCTAGGCCTGAAAGGCATAGCTTGTCTGAAACCTCCTAACAGGACACACGAGCAGACCCTGTCACTTTGGCTCTCAGCCTTTTCCTTTGCCTGGAAAGAGGGAACATGCCTGGAACCTCCTACGGTGCTTTTCTCGGCCCTAGCAGAATGCAGTTCAAAACATGCTAAACGTCCAGCAATAACTCCCAAAGTAAAGAAGCTAGGCCTGAAAGGCATAGCTTGTCTGAAACCTCCTAACAGGACACACGAGCAGACCCTGTCACTTTGGCTCTCAGCCTTTTCCTTTGCCTGGAAAGAGGGAACATGCCTGGAACCTCCTACGGTGCTTTTCTCGGCCCTAGCAGACTGCAGTTCAAAACATGCTAAACGTCCAGCATGAACTTCCAAAGTAAAGAAGCTAGGCCTGAAAGGCATAGCTCGTCTGAAACCTCCTAACAGGACACACGAGCAGACCCTGTCACTTTGGCTCTCAGCCTTTTCCTTTGCCTGGAAAGAGGGAACATGCCTGGAACCTCCTACGGTGCTTTTCTCGGCCCTAGCAGACTGCAGTTCAAAACATGCTAAACGTCCAGCAATAACTCCCAAAGTAAAGAAGCTAGGCCTGAAAGGCATAGCTCGTCTGAAACCTCCTAACAGGACACACGAGCAGACCCTGTCACTTTGGCTCTCAGCCTTTTCCTTTGCCTGGAAAGAGGGAACATGCCTGGAACCTCCTACGGTGCTTTTCTCGGCCCTAGCAGACTGCAGTTCAAAACATGCTAAACGTCCAGCAATAACTCCCAAAGTAAAGAAGCTAGGCCTGAAAGGCATAGCTTGTCTGAAACCTCCTAACAGGACACACGAGCAGACCCTGTCACTTTGGCTCTCAGCCTTTTCCTTTGCCTGGAAAGAGGGAACATGCCTGGAACCTCCTACGGTGCTTTTCTCGGCCCTAGCAGACTGCAGTTCAAAACATGCTAAACGTCCAGCAATAACTCCCAAAGTAAAGAAGCTAGGCCTGAAAGGCATAGCTTGTCTGAAACCCCCTAAGAGGACACACGAGCAGACCCTCTCACGTTGGCTCTCAGCCTTTTCCTTTGCCTGGAAAGAGGGAACATGCCTGGAACCTCCTACGGTGCTTTTCTCGGCCCTAGCAGACTGCAGTTCAAAACATGCTAAACGTCCAGCAATAACTCCCAAAGTAAAGAAGCTAGGCCTGAAAGGCATAGCTTGTCTGAAACCTCCTGACAGGACACACGAGCAGACCCTGTCACTTTGGCTCTCAGCCTTTTCCTTTGCCTGGAAAGAGGGAACATGCCTGGAACCTCCTACGGTGCTTTTCTCGGCCCTAGCAGACTGCAGTTCAAAACATGCTAAACGTCCAGCAATAACTTCCAAAGTAAAGAAGCTAGGCCTGAAAGGCATAGCTTGTCTGAAACCTCCTAACAGGACACACGAGCAGACCCTGTCACTTTGGCTCTCAGCCTTTTCCTTTGCCTGGAAAGAGGGAACATGCCTGGAACCTCCTACGGTGCTTTTCTCGGCCCTAGCAGACTGCAGTCCAAAACATGCTAAACGTCCAGCAATAACTTCCAAAGTAAAGAAGCTAGGCCTGAAAGGGCATAGCTCGTCTGAAACCTCCTAACAGGACACACGAGCAGACCCTGTCACTTTGGCTCTCAGCCTTTTCCTTTGCCTGGAAAGAGGGAACATGCCTGGAACCTCCTACGGTGCTTTTCTCGGCCCTAGCAGACTGCAGTTCAAAACATGCTAAACGTCCAGCAATAACTCCCAAAGTAAAGAAGCTAGGCCTGAAAGGCATAGCTTGTCTGAAACCTCCTAACAGGACACACGAGCAGACCCTGTCACTTTGGCTCTCAGCCTTTTCCTTTGCCTGGAAAGAGGGAACATGCCTGGAACCTCCTACGGTGCTTTTCTCGGCCCTAGCAGACTGCAGTTCAAAACATGCTAAACGTCCAGCAATAACTCCCAAAGTAAAGAAGCTAGGCCTGAAAGGCATAGCTTGTCTGAAACCTCCTAACAGGACACACGAGCAGACCCTGTCACTTTGGCTCTCAGCCTTTTTCCTTTGCCTGGAAAGAGGGAACATGCCTGGAACCTCCTACGGTGCTTTTCTCGGCCCTAGCAGACTGCAGTTCAAAACATGCTAAACGTCCAGCAATAACTCCCAAAGGAAAGAAGCTAGGCCTGAAAGGCATAGCTTGTCTGAAACCTCCTAACAGGACACACGAGCAGACCCTGTCACTTTGGCTCTCAGCCTTTTCCTTTGCCTGGAAAGAGGGAACATGCCTGGAACCTCCTACGGTGCTTTTCTCGGCCCTAGCAGACTGCAGTTCAAAACATGCTAAACGTCCAGCAATAACTCCCAAAGTAAAGAAGCTAGGCCTGAAAGGCATAGCTTGTCTGAAACCTCCTAACAGGACACACGAGCAGACCCTGTCACTTTGGCTCTCAGCCTTTTCCTTTGCCTGGAAAGAGGGAACATGCCTGGAACCTCCTACGGTGCTTTTCTCGGCCCTAGCAGACTGCAGTTCAAAACATGCTAAACGTCCAGCAATAACTCCCAAAGTAAAGAAGCTAGGCCTGAAAGGCATAGCTTGTCTGAAACCTCCTAACAGGACACACGAGCAGACCCTGTCACTTTGGCTCTCAGCCTTTTCCTTTGCCTGGAAAGAGGGAACATGCCTGGAACCTCCTACGGTGCTTTTCTCGGCCCTAGCAGACTGCAGTTCAAAACATGCTAAACGTCCAGCAATAACTCCCAAAGTAAAGAAGCTAGGCCTGAAAGGCATAGCTCGTCTGAAACCTCCTAACAGGACACACGAGCAGACCCTGTCACTTTGGCTCTCAGCCTTTTCCTTTGCCTGGAAAGAGGGAACATGCCTGGAACCTCCTACGGTGCTTTTCTCGGCCCTAGCAGACTGCAGTTCAAAACATGCTAAACGTCCAGCATGAACTTCCAAAGTAAAGAAGCTAGGCCTGAAAGGCATAGCTCGTCTGAAACCTCCTAACAGGACACACGAGCAGACCCTGTCACTTTGGCTCTCAGCCTTTTCCTTTGCCTGGAAAGAGGGAACATGCCTGGAACCTCCTACGGTGCTTTTCTCGGCCCTAGCAGACTGCAGTTCAAAACATGCTAAACGTCCAGCAATAACTCCCAAAGTAAAGAAGCTAGGCCTGAAAGGCATAGCTCGTCTGAAACCTCCTAACAGGACACACGAGCAGACCCTGTCACTTTGGCTCTCAGCCTTTTCCTTTGCCTGGAAAGAGGGAACATGCCTGGAACCTCCTACGGTGCTTTTCTCGGCCCTAGCAGACTGCAGTTCAAAACATGCTAAACGTCCAGCAATAACTCCCAAAGTAAAGAAGCTAGGCCTGAAAGGCATAGCTTGTCTGAAACCTCCTAACAGGACACACGAGCAGACCCTGTCACTTTGGCTCTCAGCCTTTTCCTTTGCCTGGAAAGAGGGGAACATGCCTGGAACCTCCTACGGTGCTTTTCTCGGCCCTAGCAGACTGCAGTTCAAAACATGCTAAACGTCCAGCAATAACTCCCAAAGTAAAGAAGCTAGGCCTGAAAGGCATAGCTTGTCTGAAACCTCCTAACAGGACACACGAGCAGACCCTGTCACTTTGGCTCTCAGCCTTTTCCTTTGCCTGGAAAGAGGGAACATGCCTGGAACCTCCTACGGTGCTTTTCTCGGCCCTAGCAGACTGCAGTTCAAAACATGCTAAACGTCCAGCAATAACTCCCAAAGTAAAGAAGCTAGGCCTGAAAGGCATAGCTTGTCTGAAACCTCCTAACAGGACACACGAGCAGACCCTGTCACTTTGGCTCTCAGCCTTTTCCTTTGCCTGGAAAGAGGGAACATGCCTGGAACCTCCTACGGTGCTTTTCTCGGCCCTAGCAGAATGCAGTTCAAAACATGCTAAACGTCCAGCAATAACTCCCAAAGTAAAGAAGCTAGGCCTGAAAGGCATAGCTTGTCTGAAACCTCCTGACAGGACACACGAGCAGACCCTGTCACTTTGGCTCTCAGCCTTTTCCTTTGCCTGGAAAGAGGGAACATGCCTGGAACCTCCTACGGTGCTTTTCTCGGCCCTAGCAGACTGCAGTTCAAAACATGCTAAACGTCCAGCATGAACTTCCAAAGTAAAGAAGCTAGGCCTGAAAGGCATAGCTCGTCTGAAACCTCCTAACAGGACACACGAGCAGACCCTGTCACTTTGGCTCTCAGCCTTTTCCTTTGCCTGGAAAGAGGGGAACATGCCTGGAACCTCCTACGGTGCTTTTCTCGGCCCTAGCAGACTGCAGTTCAAAACATGCTAAACGTCCAGCAATAACTCCCAAAGTAAAGAAGCTAGGCCTGAAAGGCATAGCTCGTCTGAAACCTCCTAACAGGACACACGAGCAGACCCTGTCACTTTGGCTCTCAGCCTTTTCCTTTGCCTGGAAAGAGGGAACATGCCTGGAACCTCCTACGGTGCTTTTCTCGGCCCTAGCAGACTGCAGTTCAAAACATGCTAAACGTCCAGCAATAACTCCCAAAGTAAAGAAGCTAGGCCTGAAAGGCATAGCTCGTCTGAAACCTCCTAACAGGACACACGAGCAGACCCTGTCACTTTGGCTCTCAGCCTTTTCCTTTGCCTGGAAAGAGGGAACATGCCTGGAACCTCCTACGGTGCTTTTCTCGGCCCTAGCAGACTGCAGTTCAAAACATGCTAAACGTCCAGCAATAACTCCCAAAGTAAAGAAGCTAGGCCTGAAAGGCATAGCTTGTCTGAAACCTCCTAACAGGACACACGAGCAGACCCTGTCACTTTGGCTCTCAGCCTTTTCCTTTGCCTGGAAAGAGGGAACATGCCTGGAACCTCCTACGGTGCTTTTCTCGGCCCTAGCAGACTGCAGTTCAAAACATGCTAAACGTCCAGCAATAACTCCCAAAGTAAAGAAGCTAGGCCTGAAAGGCATAGCTTGTCTGAAACCTCCTAACAGGACACACGAGCAGACCTGTCACTTTGGCTCTCAGCCTTTTCCTTTGCCTGGAAAGAGAGAACATGCCTGGAACCTCCTACGGTGCTTTTCTCGGCCCTAGCAGACTGCAGTTCAAAACATGCTAAACGTCCAGCAATAACTCCCAAAGTAAAGAAGCTAGGCCTGAAAGGCATAGCTTGTCTGAAACCTCCTGACAGGACACACGAGCAGACCCTGTCACTTTGGCTCTCAGCCTTTTCCTTTGCCTGGAAAGAGGGAACATGCCTGGAACCTCCTACGGTGCTTTTCTCGGCCCTAGCAGACTGCAGTTCAAAACATGCTAAACGTCCAGCAATAACTCCCAAAGTAAAGAAGCTAGGCCTGAAAGGCATAGCTCGTCTGAAACCTCCTAACAGGACACACGAGCAGCCCCTGTCACTTTGGCTCTCAGCCTTTTCCTTTGCCTGGAAAGAGGGAACATGCCTGGAACCTCCTACGGTGCTTTTCTCGGCCCTAGCAGACTGCAGTTCAAAAACATGCTAAACGTCCAGCAATAACTTCCAAAGTAAAGAAGCTAGGCCTGAAAGGCATAGCTTGTCTGAAACCTCCTAACAGGACACACGAGCAGACCCTGTCACTTTGGCTCTCAGCCTTTTCCTTTGCCTGGAAAGAGGGAACATGCCTGGAACCTCCTACGGTGCTTTTCTCGGCCCTAGCAGACTGCAGTTCAAAACATGCTAAACGTCCAGCAATAACTCCCAAAGTAAAGAAGCTAGGCCTGAAAGGCATAGCTCGTCTGAAACCTCCTAACAGGACACACGAGCAGACCCTGTCACTTTGGCTCTCAGCCTTTTCCTTTGCCTGGAAAGAGGGAACATGCCTGGAACCTCCTACGGTGCTTTTCTCGGCCCTAGCAGACTGCAGTTCAAAACATGCTAAACGTCCAGCAATAACTCCCAAAGTAAAGAAGCTAGGCCTGAAAGGCATAGCTCGTCTGAAACCTCCTAACAGGACACACGAGCAGACCCTGTCACTTTGGCTCTCAGCCTTTTCCTTTGCCTGGAAAGAGGGAACATGCCTGGAACCTCCTACGGTGCTTTTCTCGGCCCTAGCAGACTGCAGTTCAAAACATGCTAAACGTCCAGCAATAACTCCCAAAGTAAAGAAGCTAGGCCTGAAAGGCATAGCTTGTCTGAAACCTCCTAACAGGACACACGAGCAGACCCTGTCACTTTGGCTCTCAGCCTTTTCCTTTGCCTGGAAAGAGGGAACATGCCTGGAACCTCCTACGGTGCTTTTCTCGGCCCTAGCAGACTGCAGTTCAAAACATGCTAAACGTCCAGCAATAACTCCCAAAGTAAAGAAGCTAGGCCTGAAAGGCATAGCTTGTCTGAAACCTCCTAACAGGACACACGAGCAGACCCTGTCACTTTGGCTCTCAGCCTTTTCCTTTGCCTGGAAAGAGGGAACATGCCTGGAACCTCCTACGGTGCTTTTCTCGGCCCTAGCAGACTGCAGTTCAAAACATGCTAAACGTCCAGCAATAACTCCCAAAGTAAAGAAGCTAGGCCTGAAAGGCATAGCTCGTCTGAAACCTCCTAACAGGACACACGAGCAGACCCTGTCACTTTGGCTCTCAGCCTTTTCCTTTGCCTGGAAAGAGGGAACATGCCTGGAACCTCCTACGGTGCTTTTCTCGGCCCTAGCAGACTGCAGTTCAAAACATGCTAAACGTCCAGCAATAACTCCCAAAGTAAAGAAGCTAGGCCTGAAAGGCATAGCTTGTCTGAAACCTCCTAACAGGACACACGAGCAGACCCTGTCACTTTGGCTCTCAGCCTTTTCCTTTGCCTGGAAAGAGGGAACATGCCTGGAACCTCCTACGGTGCTTTTCTCGGCCCTAGCAGACTGCAGTTCAAAACATGCTAAACGTCCAGCAATAACTCCCAAAGTAAAGAAGCTAGGCCTGAAAGGCATAGCTTGTCTGAAACCTCCTAACAGGACACACGAGCAGACCCTGTCACTTTGGCTCTCAGCCTTTTCCTTTGCCTGGAAAGAGGGAACATGCCTGGAACCTCCTACGGTGCTTTTCTCGGCCCTAGCAGACTGCAGTTCAAAACATGCTAAACGTCCAGCAATAACTCCCAAAGTAAAGAAGCTAGGCCTGAAAGGCATAGCTTGTCTGAAACCTCCTAACAGGACACACGAGCAGACCCTGTCACTTTGGCTCTCAGCCTTTTCCTTTGCCTGGAAAGAGGGAACATGCCTGGAACCTCCTACGGTGCTTTTCTCGGCCCTAGCAGAATGCAGTTCAAAACATGCTAAACGTCCAGCAATAACTCCCAAAGTAAAGAAGCTAGGCCTGAAAGGCATAGCTTGTCTGAAACCTCCTGACAGGACACACGAGCAGACCCTGTCACTTTGGCTCTCAGCCTTTTCCTTTGCCTGGAAAGAGGGAACATGCCTGGAACCTCCTACGGTGCTTTTCTCGGCCCTAGCAGACTGCAGTTCAAAACATGCTAAACGTCCAGCAATAACTCCCAAAGTAAAGAAGCTAGGCCTGAAAGGCATAGCTTGTCTGAAACCTCCTGACAGGACACACGAGCAGACCCTGTCACTTTGGCTCTCAGCCTTTTCCTTTGCCTGGAAAGAGGGAACATGCCTGGAACCTCCTACGGTGCTTTTCTCGGCCCTAGCAGACTGCAGTTCAAAACATGCTAAACGTCCAGCAATAACTCCCAAAGGAAAGAAGCTAGGCCTGAAAGGCATAGCTCGTCTGAAACCTCCTAACAGGACACACGAGCAGACCCTGTCACTTTGGCTCTAAGCCTTTTCCTTTGCCTGGAAAGAGGGAACATGCCTGGAACCTCCTACAGTGCTTTTCTCGGCCCTAGCAGACTGCAGTTCAAAACATGCTAAACGTCCAGCAATAACTCCCAAAGTAAAGAAGCTAGGCCTGAAAGGCATAGCTCGTCTGAAACCTCCTAACAGGACACACGAGCAGACCCTGTCACTTTGGCTCTCAGCCTTTTCCTTTGCCTGGAAAGAGGGAACATGCCTGGAACCTCCTACGGTGCTTTTCTCGGCCCTAGCAGACTGCAGTTCAAAACATGCTAAACGTCCAGCAATAACTTCCAAAGTAAAGAAGCTAGGCCTGAAAGGCATAGCTTGTCTGAAACCTCCTAACAGGACACACGAGCAGACCCTGTCACTTTGGCTCTCAGCCTTTTCCTTTGCCTGGAAAGAGGGAACATGCCTGGAACCTCCTACGGTGCTTTTCTCGGCCCTAGCAGACTGCAGTTCAAAACATGCTAAACGTCCAGCAATAACTCCCAAAGTAAAGAAGCTAGGCCTGAAAGGCATAGCTCGTCTGAAACCTCCTAACAGGACACACGAGCAGACCCTGTCACTTTGGCTCTCAGCCTTTTCCTTTGCCTGGAAAGAGGGAACATGCCTGGAACCTCCTACGGTGCTTTTCTCGGCCCTAGCAGACTGCAGTTCAAAACATGCTAAACGTCCAGCAATAACTCCCAAAGTAAAGAAGCTAGGCCTGAAAGGCATAGCTCGTCTGAAACCTCCTAACAGGACACACGAGCAGACCCTGTCACTTTGGCTCTCAGCCTTTTCCTTTGCCTGGAAAGAGGGAACATGCCTGGAACCTCCTACGGTGCTTTTCTCGGCCCTAGCAGACTGCAGTTCAAAACATGCTAAACGTCCAGCAATAACTCCCAAAGTAAAGAAGCTAGGCCTGAAAGGCATAGCTTGTCTGAAACCTCCTAACAGGACACACGAGCAGACCCTGTCACTTTGGCTCTCAGCCTTTTCCTTTGCCTGGAAAGAGGGAACATGCCTGGAACCTCCTACGGTGCTTTTCTCGGCCCTAGCAGACTGCAGTTCAAAACATGCTAAACGTCCAGCAATAACTCCCAAAGTAAAGAAGCTAGGCCTGAAAGGCATAGCTTGTCTGAAACCTCCTAACAGGACACACGAGCAGACCCTGTCACTTTGGCTCTCAGCCTTTTTCCTTTGCCTGGAAAGAGGGAACATGCCTGGAACCTCCTACGGTGCTTTTCTCGGCCCTAGCAGACTGCAGTTCAAAACATGCTAAACGTCCAGCAATAACTCCCAAAGTAAAGAAGCTAGGCCTGAAAGGCATAGCTCGTCTGAAACCTCCTAACAGGACACACGAGCAGACCCTGTCACTTTGGCTCTCAGCCTTTTCCTTTGCCTGGAAAGAGGGAACATGCCTGGAACCTCCTACGGTGCTTTTCTCGGCCCTAGCAGACTGCAGTTCAAAACATGCTAAACGTCCAGCAATAACTCCCAAAGTAAAGAAGCTAGGCCTGAAAGGCATAGCTTGTCTGAAACCTCCTAACAGGACACACGAGCAGACCCTGTCACTTTGGCTCTCAGCCTTTTCCTTTGCCTGGAAAGAGGGAACATGCCTGGAACCTCCTACGGTGCTTTTCTCGGCCCTAGCAGACTGCAGTTCAAAACATGCTAAACGTCCAGCAATAACTCCCAAAGTAAAGAAGCTAGGCCTGAAAGGCATAGCTTGTCTGAAACCTCCTAACAGGACACACGAGCAGACCCTGTCACTTTGGCTCTCAGCCTTTTCCTTTGCCTGGAAAGAGGGAACATGCCTGGAACCTCCTACGGTGCTTTTCTCGGCCC